>JAQQAC010003663.1:0-10058 GCA_029783875.1 Phataginus tricuspis
TGGGGAACTCTTATCTTGGAGTCCTAGTTTGGCCTGGTCTGTTCCATCCTATTACCAACCAATTGTGCTTTATAAAGGTTGCAAACTGCTGGTCTGTGTGTTTAATTTGGTTGAAAAAGTATTAAAAAATGTTTGATGTACACACTAATATTTAAACATGGGGAGGTTCCACAAAAAGATTCCAATTGTTACCCTCTCTTGATAATTTATATTATGTTAATAATGAGCTTGACTGTCAGCAGCTTACGCTTTCCTCCTCAGACAGGTATGTACTCTGATTTGCAGTGTTCACCGCCTCTCCCAAATCACTCTTTATGATACTTTGCAAGATGCTGTCAGCACTTCAATTCAATGTTTGCTATCACTGCACCTTATATATTGTAAGAAATAAAATTGTTCAAAGAATTAAAACTACACACATGTGAGAAAGAACACAAATAAAGTATGGATAATGGAATCTCAAAATAATATCTGCACCCTCAAAGCAAAAAATGTGCTCTACAAAAAAAGGCTTACTACCTTGTGCATTTCTGCCAATTCAAAGCTAAGAGTCTATAGAGATGCCTTTTTAAACTTTAAAAAATTGATATTCTGCTGTGTCATCAAACATGTTGTTAAACTTATCTGTTTATTCTTGGTGGGTAAGAGAGGAAGGGCAAAAAGAGGTACAGAAAGAAAATGTGGGAAAATCTGTCCTCAGTTTAATTATGTGGATATAGGTGTATGTACATATGCTTTTTTTTGAGAAGTGATGGAAAGATGTGAGTGAAGACTGAGCAGTGAAACAGGAGGAATGTCTGGGCAATAGAAAGAAGTCTTATTGGACAATAACCAGACATGAAGGTGGGGAAAAGGCAGAATGAGGTCTTTAAGCTCAGGTTTACAGGAAATACTGTCATTTATTAAATAGGCAGTCCAACCACCTTGGCTGATGGAAGGCCATATAGCTTTTCAATTTGGAAGAGCACAATAACAATGCCAGGATGAGGCTTTTAGACTTGACTGAAAAGAGGAAATAGCTACTGTATTTGTCTTAAACCATATGTGCTGCAAAAGGCAAGTAAATAATTCTAGCTGAAATAAAGACTACTAAAGATATACATGATCATAAAATCTTTTGAGTAGCCACTTAAGCAAGTGCCAGGCTATCCTGTGGACATGAACATATGCAGGTACACCCAAGTCTGTTAGAAATATGTGGAAAATGCTTGGTGTGGAGAAAAGTTCAGTGAACCATCCCTGGAGTCTGTGATTTGGTTTCCAAGGACTGGGAAGAGGCATACTTACTGCAGGGATTCAATGGCTGTGAGGACCCACGTTGTCACATTCCTGGGTTACATTTACCCAAATACTCAAGTGGCAAATGTCTGATTCTGGAGCACAGAACTATTCATTGAATTAAACAAATTGGTTTCTGATCTATTCAGATTTAATAGATAGTAAAGCTGAAACTCTTTTCTGAGTAAATAGATTTCACTGCAAGAGTTCTGGCAGAAAGTGTTAGCAATAAATCATCTACAAAACCCAAATGATTTGGGAGAAGGACATCTGGTAGAAATATGTGTCATTAAACTTAAATATGGCTTTAAATGAGACTTGGCTGTAGAGGGAAACATTTTGTTTATCTACCTTGACAAAACACAAAGATTCCTTCTGGCAGAATATTTGGTGAATGTAGAGAGGTTTGATTTAGTTCCATATTGTTGAGTTAGATGGGTTTCCACGAACCACTGCAAAATGTACACCTAACAGAATCTTAAGAAAATTCAGGCTCTAATCTACTTTGAACAGAGAAGAGAACTTAATGTTACTGACCTTTGTCTATGCAGACTGCCTTTGTGGACTGTCCCTTCCTGGTGGAAAAAGAACTCAGGAGCTGAATGTGTCTCCTCTGAAAACCACTGGGGCCATTGAGGGCAAATGTATTTTACTTTTGATCAGATGACAGGAATGAATACAAAGAATGAGTGGACATGAAAGAGAAGCTCTTTGGTGAAAACCACAGATCCATGACTTGGCAAACATATATAGTCAGTCAACTTTAGTTTTCAAGGGGTGTCTTAGGGAAGAGAGATTTTCGAAAAGCGTGTGTGTGTGTGGTTATTCAGAGGCATTGCTCAATATTTTCCACTAACTATCAAATATAAATTGCATGCCACACCCCAGATTGTACTCAAGATGTTTGGCACCAGTAGAATATTTTGCTGCCCTTTGGATGAACAATCCTGCTTGGAAGGCTTTGAGACACAGCAGTGTCTTTTATAAAGATACCCTGTTTACTCAAAGGAAGCCAAGAAGGTTTAAATTGAAACTGAAGGTTGGGTGTGATATTGACAGCTCCTGCTGGTTGGGAAGTGGTAAAGCAATAATTGTCAGATTGCACCTCCCACGCCAAGCCCTGGCATAGCTCACCCTTTAATAGAGAAACATCTTGCCTATCTGTATTCCCTTGGCATTTACTGCTTAATGCCGTACATTAAAACCAATGACAATATTCTTTGGCATAATAGGAAGAGTGGAAGTATTCTGATTCGGCTGGAAAAGAGACAAAAAAGAGGAGAGTTCTGGTAATGAGGGCCTTTGAATGTCATGCTTAAGCATTTGGATTTTATTGCATTGCCAGTTGGGAGCAAATGAAAACATCTGAGGCAGGGAGTGATATCACCAAATCTTTGTTTTTTTAAAGGTCATCTGGTAGCAGTTTGGGATAATACTGCCACAGCTGAAGTCAAAGATGGAAGGGCCCTAGACAGCGAGAGTGAGAATTGAGATAAAGGAAACCTACCTGAGAGACACTCATTTTAGGAAACGAACAGAATCTTTCAGGAAGCTTCACTAAACTGAATATGATCTTCAGAGTAACTTTTTTAATGAGTTGACATTAAATTCAACCTCAGATAGAAAAGCTAGTTTTACACACCAATGTTTTATTCACTTTTAAAGGCAGTGAGGTTGGGAGAGAGTTTTTCTTTCATGAAAAACAAACTGAATCAAGTGCAAATGAAATGATACCTATTTTCACTCTGCTGGGATCACAGTCCTTTCATAAAAGGCCCTTGCAGACTGACCTGCATGTCTAACTCCCATGCTGCACTTGGACAGTGTAAGAGAATGCAGCTCATATTTGAAGAGTGAGTGCCTACTTACGTACCAGTTGTTTTGAAGCTCCACCCAGAACTTGGAGTTCTGACTTGTCAAATCTGTATGGCTCTGTTGGTTGCTGGGAGAAAACAGAGCGAATGATTAACGTTGGATCAGGAAGAACCTTTAAGGCTTAATTCCTTTGCAAGACTTTAAGATAACTAACGCACAGGTATAATTTAAGTATCGGGCAATAAAGTGGTCTAGGGGCTCTGGAACCAGAATGCCTGCCTTCAAAGCCCAGTCTCCCCTCTTCCTGGCTGTGGAATTTTTATTTATTTATTTATTTATTTTTATTTTGGTACCATTAATATACAATTACATGAGCAACATTGTGGTTACTAGATTCCCCCCATTATCAAGTCCCCACCACATACCCCATTACAGTCACTGTCCATCAGCATACTAAGATGCTATAGAATCACTACTTGTCTTCTCTGTGCTATACTGCCTTCCCCATGCCTCCCCACCTACCTTACGTCTGCTAATCGTAATGCCCCTTTTTCCTCTTATCCCTCCCTTCCCACCCATCTTCCCCAGTCCCTTTCCCTTTGGTAACTATTAGCCCGTTCTTGGGTTCTGTGAGTCTGCTGCTATTTTGTTCCTTCAGTTTTTTCTTTGTTCTTATACTCCACAGATGAGTGAAATCATTTGACACTTGTCTTTCTCCACTTGGCTTATTTCACTGAGCATAATATCCCCCAGCTCCATCCATGTTGTTGCAAATGGTATGATTTGTTTCTTTCTTATGGCTGAATAATATTCCATTGTGTATATGTACCACCTCTTCTTTATCCATTCATCTACTGATGGACACTTAGGTTGCTTCCATTTCTTGGCTATTGTAAATAGTGCTGTGATAAACATAGGGGTGCATCTGTCTTTTTGAGACTGGGCTGCTGCATTCTTAGGGTTAATTCCTAGGAGTGGAATTCCTGGGTCAAATGGTATTTCTATTTTGAGTTTTTTGAGGAACCTCCATACTGCTTTCCACAATGGTTAACTAATTTACATTCCCACCAGCAGTGTAGGTGGGTTCCCTTTTCTCCACATCCTCGCCAACATTTGTTGTTGTTTGTCTTTGGATGGTGGCCATCCTCACTGGTGTGACTGGCTGTGGAATCTTACACCAATCACCTACTACCTAGAAACCTCCATTTCCCACTTGAAAAATGGGAATACTAATAGTATTGACTCATAGGGTTGCTGTGATGATCACAAGGAAATCCTCAAAAAGTGGTTAACTAAGTACCCAGCACACAGAAGATGTTCAAGAACTGTAGCTATTATTACCAAGTTAAGACTAAAAGCAGTATACACAATGAAGGTAGAAAGGTAGAAGGCAGAAAGAGTGGGATTTCTTTGTAATACTTCAAGAGAAGGGTGAGATTTTAAGCAGAAATTTTCTAATTCATTTTGCTCTGTGGACTTCATTATTGAACCACTGTGGTGTTCACACATTGTTAGAATCCTGCCCTCTCCAGACACTTGAATTGGGGAACCCCATTTTAGTCCCCAAATGCCATTATTACCCCACTATTTAGCCAAGACTGGTAAGAAAATAAAATACCATAACACACTATATTTCTCTTACTTCTCTCTTTTAAAAAGCTGTTTATTCACTTTTGGTTAAAGGATATAATCTAGGACTTTATTTCAGTTTTTACATAGAGTCTGAGAAAGCATAAGAATCATGATGTAATGTTTTAAAGTCTTGATCATAGAGAGAAATCCCCAAATCAGTATTCACTGAAAAGGGATTTTTGTGTATTCAAGTTAAGTTTTTAGCCAGAAGAATGTGGGCACTGAATTTGGAAACCGTGCTGGCACAGGACTTCTGTAACTTTGTTTTTGTGGGCATATGACTAGATAGCTAATGAAGATCTAGAATGTCCCAATGTATATTTTGGATATCTCTTCATCCATATAAGTGGACAAAACTAAAGCTTTAATCCTTTTAAATGTCGTCTGGGCAGCATTATGTCTCTGTTAGAATGGTAGAGGAGTCAATGAGAAAGGAGGACTTGAGGAGTCTGAGAGCTGTCTTAGATACTTGAAGATGAGGAAAAAGTAAGGCGTTTATTCAATGTTGGAGCCAGCACGAAAAAGTATTGGCGTAATAGCCAGGAAACATTTGGCTTAGCAGAAGCAAGAACTTACAGCTGTTAAAATGGAGAATGTTAAAAACCTACCAACCAACAACCAAGCAAACACATACACACTGCACTGGTGGGCACGAAGGGGGTTCCAGCACAGCCTGAACGGCTGCTTGATTGAAATAGTCTAGAAGGCTCTGATATATCCAGGAAGATGGCCTTAACATTATCCTTTAAAGGCAAGAATCTATGACAACAGGTATTATTTTTAAGCCCTTATTCTCTATTTATTGCTTAGGAAACTGAAGACGAGGAAAATTAAAGTACTTGCAAAAACCATTCAGTTGGCAAGTTGTCATGGTTACAGTACTCATCCAAATTTGTAAAAGGCCATGTCCTTAACCATTAAGCACCCAAGGCACAAGAATCCTTTCTCAACAGTCTTTAAAGCTGTAGAGATTCTGAGAATGATGCTGAATTTATAAAAGAATTCTACTTTTCGTTCTAGAGCAGTACCTGTGGCTGAATGAAAAAACAAAACAAAAAACAAGCCCCTTTTCCCAGCGAATGAGGATGACTAGATAGGAGGAAGATCAGAATAACAGAAGAAAAAAGACAGCTGCTTGGTTCTTAGACTCTTCCCCACCTTTCCTCACCCACCTCCACCTCCAGGCCCAGCAGAGCCAGCTTGTGAGAACAGTATTTAACCTCAAACTCCTGTCACAGCTGCATATTAGCCCTGTTCCAGAGGTCCACCCAGAATCTATTCCACTCCTAAAGTGGTTCTGACTCTGCTGTCAAAATCACTGCAAAATGGGGAAAAGTGGGGAAACAAACTGTGGGACCAGGAACCTAAACACCTCCCACCCAGAGCAGCTTAGCTGGATCTGAGGACATTCAGGCAAATGCATAGTCTTCCCTGCTCCATCACAGGTTATGTCCTAAGCCCCCTTCTGATCTCTCTGACCAGATATGAACCTTTAACCCAACTTCTAGCTTGGATCAAAGCCCTCCACCCAAACCCCAGGGTGAGGCTCTGAGGACTTCATTTTGTCCAGAGCCCTGGAAAGGAACCAAGTTCATTATGGGAGCAGGGGCCCTTAGAGGTTAGCATGACTCATGGTCACACCTTGAGTTTTTTCCCCCATGCTCTTCAGTCTCAGTTTGTTATGAAAACAAATGAGAGCTATTTTATCTCAGTACACTACCTTGAACAGTTTGTGAACCATCTCTGAACACCTGCACATCTCACTCTATACATTCAGGGATTCCTTATAATTATCTCAGCCATGGGAATATTTTCTTGGTGGTTTTCCCCCTTTGTCCACCTGAAAGTTCAGATTGTATGACATGGGGCCAAAATTACAGTAAGGTAAGTGAGGCTGTGTCATTCAAGTGCAGGGTCAGATCCTAACTTCCCTTATAATTTTGACACTATGTTCAGCATGGATTTTTTTGCATTCATTTTGATTCCTGAGATTTTTGGCACCTGGTATAGTTTTGCTTTAATTGCCTCATTCTAGATCTGCCCTGTCATGACATTTGATACTATTTAAGTCTATGGGTACAAGGTAGTCTGGTGTATTGAAAGAGCCCTGGAACTCAGCAGATGGTTCTAAGTTTTAGTTCTGCATGTCACTTAGCTGCATGACTTTCAATTGAGCCACTTTCCCACTTGGGACCCCAGGTACCTTGTTTAAAAAATACAGGTGACATTTAGTTTTAAACTTTTATGAGAAACTCAAAGATGGAAGAACAATGTATTCTAGCTCTCTTACTATTCTCCTTGCCTCCAAGTAGCACCAAATTGTAGGCATTCAAAAAATGTCTTCTGGTAAATTTTTTTTTCTTTTTGGCACGTTGGAACAAAAATATGGACCAAGGTCCAAAACAAAAAGTCTCCATAAATTAAAAACATTTTGCAAATGAAAACAAAAATCTCCCCAAACAAGAATATTGTCCCTCCCTTATTCTTCCCAGAGAAAACGAATTTGAAATCATTGCTCTTTTTTTTATGTATGGCAAAATCTTGTTGCCTTTTTTTGTTTCCAAGAAATAGTCTATTCAAATATTTCAGGTTTTGCATGAACCAGACTTGCGTAATCATCCAGCCCTCGGGGACTTCTTTCCATCTAAAGATTCTAGTACCACCCTAATGAATCACATTTCATAAAATGTAACATCTGTGAGAAAAGGTT
The DNA here is from genome assembly GCA_029783875.1 of Phataginus tricuspis. Taxonomy (NCBI): domain Eukaryota; kingdom Metazoa; phylum Chordata; class Mammalia; order Pholidota; family Manidae; genus Phataginus; species Phataginus tricuspis. The sequence goes on from JAQQAC010003663.1 coordinate 7,436, forward strand.
ATAAACATGCAACAGTGCCCAAAACAGCTGTAGAACTGCAGAAAAAACAGAATCTCCACTTCCTAACTAGTTCTTCATATTTAAGTTTGCCTAAGTAGAAAGTGGGAGAGAAAGCATTTGTGCATAGAGTCCAAACCCCTTTTTATTTTCTTCTTTTCTTTCCTTGACTGAGAAAAGAAGGAAGGAAGGAAGTTAGGAGGGAGGGAGGGAGGGAGAAATGAAGGGGAGGGGAGAGAGAAGAAGGAAAGGATATTGGTTCAATGGGAAAGCCCATGACTATATTTTAACAGCTCTTTTCCTTATTTTCATCTCATTTCATATTATGGCATCTTTTCCATTTTACTTTCTGACCAGTAGTAGAAATGCAAGGGAAGAACCATTTTTGAGGCCTCTTAATTATACTGCTTTGCAACTTGGTTCTGGACACAGCAACATACAGTGAAATAATTTTCATTTATTTACTGTCTTTTCTCCGCATTTGATGACTCACCTTGTCCCAGAAATGGAGGCCTGGGACTTGAGGAAAACAAAAGTGACCTTCCAAAGGTCTTGAAGTATGGTGGTTCTTGAGAAAGAATGGATGTAGGCATGTATCTGCACTGTCGCTATTGTCTCAGTACTTTGGAGAACTCAAAGCCGAGTGCTTCACCAAATACTCAAGTCAGGAAATGTCCTGGCACCTGTACAAGTAACACAATATACCTTCCTTGAAATATAATGCAAGCAGTTTATTTCCTGAAAAGGAACTTGGAAGGAACTCAGTAAACAAACCACTTGATACAACTTCTTCCTAAAAATTCTATTTTTAGAACAGGTTCCTGTATCTTTTCTGCTTATCACAGAGTTTTCTCTAACAAGGCAAAGTCAATCAAACCATTTGAAGCCTAAAATCTGGCTCCCTGAAACTATGTTTAATAACTTGTACATCTAGATAGTAAAAGCAAAAAGGGAACAATTCCACGCGCATCTTTAAAACCACCTAAAAAAATTACCTCAACAGTAATCAGATATCCTGAGTTGAAGACACTTTGATCTTCCTTGCATTCAAGGTAACAAAAGGTTTGAAGGTTCTGAAAAGAAAAATGCAGAAATGGCCACTGTATTACTTCTAAAAAAAAACCTAATTTCACCACACTAACCTGAAAAATGGGGCTGAAAGGCAGTGTCCAGAATGTTCTTTAGAAATTACCTGTCTTCTTTCACTTCAGAATTCACTTATCAAGCAGCATCTGCATCGAACTTTCAGCCAGTTGCAGAACAAAGCAAACATCTTCCCTGACAGGTTTTCCTGGCTGCTAATGTGCTGAGGTAGCAGTTCTAGGCCCTGAGTTAGTTTCCTAAGATGGATTTGGTAAACCTACATCAAAGGGCAATGTAATACGGACTGCTGGCTTACACAGTACCCCTTCACCATCCATAAGGCAGTCAACATGATGCACCCAGGCAGGGGCCCAGTCAACCACCTCCACTAGCATTTCCAAGGGTGAGTACCATTCGCCAATGGTATGGAGATTAATGTCCCGTGGTAATGTTCCAGTGTTCAGACGTGCTCAATTTCTGCTTTCTCCTTGACCATGGGCTCAATGTGAGTCAAGTAAGGGAAGTGAATTTTCCCTTGGGTTGTTTTAACGGAACTGGAGGAGTAACGTCCAGCTCTGCTTGAACGGGTCAGACTGCACCTGGGGGTACTGTATTCTTTTCTGAGAATTACGATTTAAGAGGACCAATGATAGCGCACATCCACAAGAGTGGGAACAGGATGGAGAGAAAGCACTGAATGAACTGGTAGAAGCTATTTATACTGGAAAAGAAAAGACAGGATAACTTTATTTAAATGCCTCAAGGTCTAGCATGAAGAAAAGGGAGCTCTTATCTGTCCAGAAAATAAAACAATATGAGGGAAAGAGACATTTTAGTTTAAACATTGAGCAACTACTATATTATATCTGGGCCCTGGAGAAACAGTAGTGAACAGCAGTGAAACCCTTGGAGCTCTCATTCTAGTGCAAAGCTGTGTAGGTGATGGCACAGTTCTTAGACTTGGAGGTGTTTTATGAGGCAACCATAAATTGAAGGTTTAGTACCAGGAAATCAGTAAGTAAACGTGAGTGGACTTGAACACGTTCTGCCAATACTGGAACTGTTTTGGTCCCTCTAATGTCACACTTGACATAGTGACGGCTCCTGATTCTTGGCTTAGCCATAGTCCTCTATCAGTCAATGCATATATGTAATGCTACCTCTGCTGAGCTTTTTAGAAGGATGGGGTGGCAAGGAGGGTAAAGAGAGAGGACACTATAAAATGTCTTTCATAAGTAATGCACAGTGAAGGGAAACAATGTTTCTTATGTCCCATATTCACCCCCAAAGATCTAGTTGCCATTTCTATAACTTTTATTCTTTTTCAACTTGCCATTGTTAGTTGGGGAATGGGAGTTCTCTCTTTATACACCAATTACCATTCTTTTTTTTTTTTTTTTACAATTTATTTTATTTTAGTATCATTAACCTACAATTACATGAGCAATATTGTGATGATTAAACTACCCCCTTCATCAGGTCCCCCCCACCAACCCTATTACAGTCACTGTCCATCAGTGTAGTGAGATGAGAATCACTACTT
>JAQQAC010003685.1:0-18804 GCA_029783875.1 Phataginus tricuspis
AAGTCCACCCAGTTAGGAGGCGGCCAGCCAGAGGAGGGGAGCCAACTGAGGAAGACTGGTATTTAGGGAGAAGCACACCATTCAGTGGGGCAAGCATGGATTTGAATTCACACAGACCTAGAGTCACATCCCTACTTCTCCACCCAGCAGTTATGTAACTTTGAGCAAGTGAAATTTCTCTGAGCCCCAGGCTTCTCATTTTAATACTTCCTTACAGTCATTCTGAGGATTAAATAAGGATCACCCAAACGAAGGTGCCAGAACACAGAAGTCAGAAATCTGAATACTCCACACCTTAGCTAATGCAGCACATGTCTTTTAAAAGTATATACTGATCTTTTACATGTTTTAGAGTCTACTTTTCTATCTCCTCCATTTTCTCTTTCTGAGTTGGTAGTCTTTTTAATATAGATGTGACAACAGGGAACAACTGTGATATGCAAGTTATTAAAAAGGAAAACCACATCATTAATTAAGGATCATAGTCTCACTGACTCAGTTTTCTGTAAAATCTTGCATGGGAAACCCCCTTGAAGCCTCCCAACTCACAAAAACCCAAGCCTCGCAGCCATGTTCACCGTGGAAATGAAACATCACTCCTCAAACCTTAACTAATTTTATGTTTAACTTCTTTAAACAAACCGTAACAAATACTAAGTGTAGCTAATCATTCCCTGATTCCTTTGCTATTCATGGCAATAGCATTAATTACAATAAACACATTTGGAATTAATGTGCATGTCATATGCATATATCAATTCAATTCTAATTTGCCATTGATTAACACCCATGAGTGAACAGTGAGTCTTCGGTTTTCATACACCACTCACGTCTTGGGCAGTACAGCCTTAAAATGGGGCCCAGGATGCAACACTAAACAAGCAGCCTGCAGAGGCAAAAGGCAAGAGGGAAACTGCAAAAAGGAGATTTCTGCTTGCCATTCACTTCTCAGTGTTCATGCTACATTCTGGGAGTGTGAGCAGAGTCCAGATTCTGCAAACCCCGTATTAGAGAACATTAGTGTGGGATACAATAGGATTTGGAGGCTAAAGCATAGGCTTGGAAATCAGAAGGACCTGTTTCAAATCCTGCCTTTGCCCCTCATTAGCTATATTATTTTAGGCGAATCACTCAAGGTCTCTAACATTCAACTCCATCTGTAGCAGTGGAGATGGTAACATGTTCCTCCTAGGATGGTCATAAGGATTATACAAGAAAAAGCAAACACTGCACTATCCTTGGCATGTGGTTTTTGTTTTAATAAAAAATACCATTATGATAATTAACAGCCATCATCATTATTACAATAGAAAAGTTACTATTCTAAGCTAAAAGATCTCATTCAACAGGAAGCACTGGTGTAAATATCACCTGAGCAGGCTGAATAGGTCAGGAACTCAAGGGCGGGGGAGGGGAGGGAAGGTAAAATATCTCTGACAGTCTATTCATTTTCAATTTTTTGATTTGGGTTTTTTTTTAAGAGGCTGCTTTAGAGGATTGCTCCATTATCACTCACTCGCCTTCCATCGTGCACAAGCCCAAAATGCTTTTAAGAGTTGGCTTCTTCAATTGCAATATGGACATGATAATACCCATCTCATGGTGGTGTGAGAATCCAATGAGGCAATGAACTGGGTAAAGTCGAAGTATCATTATCAGAGCTTATTACATTATTAGCATAATTATCGTCCTCACCATCATCATTATTAATGAATGAAGGTTTAGAGAGGCCATTCTGAAATCTTTTTCATGGAGCCCTAGCCTTTAAACTTTTGCCTGAATAAGGGTTGCTTTTCATTTCCCTGTTCCAAGCCTCTCTTCCGAGTATCCATGTACAGACCAGGCAGATTTCCTGTTTTTCCCAGCCCCAGTGGGCTACCTCACAGAATCATGCTCATGTGCACAAAGGGGCTTAGGAGAGCATGTGGATGGCTCAGAACAAATTCATCCCCTTCCTAGAAAAAGTATTAAATCCACAGGCTATCTGGAGAGCCTGCCCTCAGTACACCAACTTATAGAAGAGAGCTTCTTGGGCACAATTATAGGGCACCCAGCTCCTGATCCCTCTTGCCACCATGGTAATCCATCTAGTCAACCCCTACCACAAGGTGAACCGCTCTCACAGCACATCTCCACCTTGCCTTCTACTGTTCTAAGCATTAAGTTTAACCCCCCACTCTGGACTATGAGACCCTTGAGTGGAGAGACCATTTGAATAAAGAAGACTTCTGTATTCCCAACATGCTATTAGCATATGGTGGATGCTGAATAAAAAAATAAATAAAAAGTCAAAAGATAACAAATGTTGGTGAGGTTGTAGAGAAATTGGAACTCTTGAACACTGTTGGTAGAAATGTAAAATGGTACGGCCACTATAGAAAACAGTATGGAAGTTCCTGAAAAAAATAGAATAACATTACTATATGATCCAGCAGTCCCCCTTCTGGGTATATGTTCAAAAACTGAAATCAGGATCTCAAAGAGGTATCTGCACTCCCATAGCCATTACAGCATTATTCACATAGCCAAGATATGAAAACACACATGTCCAATGACAGGTGGATAAAGAAAATGTGCTATATACATACGTTAGAATATTATTCAGCTTTAATAAAGATGGAAGTCCTACAATTTGTAATAGATGAATGGACCTAGAAGACATTATGTTAAGCGAAATTAGTAGTCAAAGGAGGACAAATGCTATGTGATTCTTCTTATATGAGACACCTAAAAGATTCAAATGTATAGAAGTTGACATTAGAATGGTAAAATGAGGGAAGGGGGTGATGGGAAGTTGTTGTTCAATGGGTATAAAGTTATACAAGAGGAGCAAGTTCCAGAGATCTGCTGTACAACATAGCACCTATAGTTAGCAAGAAAATACAGATGACCTAAAAATTTATAAAAAGGAAAAGATCTTATGTTAACTGTTCTTTACACACACATACAAGGGATACAAGAAAACTTTTGGAGGTGATAGATATGTTTACTACATGGATTGTGGTAATGTAAATATTGTTTATAAAACTGTGTACAAGAGTTACATGTGTGTTTCCACATACCAAATAAATCTAGAGAAAAACAAAAAGAAATGCACCAAAGTACCACTATTGGATATGTGTGTGTGTGGGGGGGATTATTAAAATTGTCTTTAGGATTATTGAATATTAAAAAAAACATTTTAACTACAAAAAATAATGACAAAAATTTCCCCCAATTTGGCAAAAAACACAAACCTAAAGATTCAAGAAGCTTAGCAAATTCCGAACAGGATAAACCCAAAGAAACCCATGCCAGGACACATCACAATCAAACTTATGAAAACTAAAGACAAAGAAAATAAATCTACAAAGCTGCAGGGGAGAAATAAGACTTTTATAGGGGAAAAATACTTTGAATGGCAGCAAATTTCCCCTCAGAAATGAAGGACACCAGGAAGAAATGGCACATTTTTAAAGTACTGAAAGAGAAGAACCATCAACTCAGAATTCTCTCTTGCAAAAATATCCTCCAGGAATGAGAGGGTAAATCAAAACATTCGCAAATGAAAGAAAACTAAGAAAATTTGTCACCACAAGAATGATTAAAGAAAGCTCTTGAAATACAAAGGAAATGATCAAAAGAGGAATCTTAGAAAATCAGGAAGGAAAATACAGCACCAGAGTGGGACACAAGAGAAAGTTCATCACAGTAAAGCTGCATAGCCTGCAAAACAGAAATGCATGATGAAATCAGTGGGTACTGAGATGACTATCAATGCAAGTGTCCCTTGTGTTTTTTCCATCCTTATAAAATGTGCTGTTCTTCCCCCCATGCAACACTCTCATCTTTTAAAGTTCTCCAAAAAGGTTCTTGCCACACCCACTTAGGTTTCAGAAATAATGTTAACTGATGAGCATCTCCAGCCACTTTGTTCCCTGTCCTTATATCCAATAACATGCCAGGCCCTGTGTGCTGAGCACCCCAAACACCAGGTCAGCCCCAGAGGTGCGGCTGCCCTCATCTTTGCCCCTACTGTTTCTTCATCACTCTGTGAAAGAGATACTTCCATCACTAAGAACTACGCTCTTCATGGAGTCCCAAAATTTGTAAGAAAGAAAAAAATTGTGGTCAAGGGGCATCCCTTCCCCTTCTACTCAGCCCTCACTCTGCCTGGTTGATAATCATTTCTTTTTGGAATCTCAGAAGCTGACTTTGTCCATATAAAGAGGCCTCCTGTAATGTGACTGGGGCTCCACTTACCTCCCGTTAGGGACAGAGGGGAGGAAAGGCGGCCAATACTGGAAATTATGGGTTGGTGAGAGGCAACTTCATCTCCCTAGCGTCAGGCTTCCCACATTCTTACACTGCGTGTGCTCTTTGTCACTGTCTACACCCAAGGTTATATGTGTGAATCACATGATTTATATTGTGAGTGAACAGCTCTTCATGGGCATGGATCTGCCATCCTGAATGATGTGCAGAACCGGAAGGAAGAGTGGAACCAAGGACAAAACGCCGGCTCTGCACCAGAGGCCTCTGCTCTGGGTGTCTGTGCATGCATCCCAAGGTAAACATACCCACCAGGACCACGGAGGCCAAGTGTGCTATGACAGTATATAGTGATGCATTGCCTTCTAATGATTAAAAAAGGAAAAGCTTTATTTAACTTAATTTTTGCCAAGACCTTCAGGATAAGAAGCTAATAATACCATGTGAATGGAAAAGGAAACTTTGTTTGGACTTGAGGCCAATCAGTTGACAAGATTCTTAAAGAAAATTAAACCCTCAAATCCCAGAACCTCACCCCTCTACCCCATTATTTCTCCATACAAACCATTTTCCTTGCCTTGAGACACACAGAAACAAGAAAATAAATAGTAAGTGACCTTCCTTTACAAAACCTCTGTGCAATGCATATTAATGCACTGATCATTCATGGAGCGATGCTCTGTGTGCCCCTGATGCAGGCAGCCATTCTTGAGAAGAGGACAGGGGTTCTGGATGTTCCTGGAAGACAGACACTAAGCAAGTGACAAGAGGAAGATTTAATACAATTTTTTTTTAAATGTGCTGTGAAGGACAAGATCCAGGCTGTCAGAATGTAAACAAGGGAATCCTTAATCTGGGAGATAAGATAACACTTCCCAGAGTAGGTAGGTGGCACATAAGCAGTAAAAAGAAGTAGGTGAGACAAAGCAGAGGGTCAGATGTATTCAATGTATTTTGATCATCATCTGATCTGAATAATTTCCTACTGTTGAGGAGCCTTCATTTTCTCCATAGAAAATTATGAATTGATTATTTGACTCAGTAATATATTAGGGAGGAGAAAGGGTCCCTGAAATTTCTAGGACTATATAGTACAGGGAAATTTTCTGAAGGAATTTGTTACAACTAGTGTTGACTGTTTCAGTTTTATATAATGAAAATATTGCCTAGAGGGTCTTTGTTAGTATGTGTTGCAAAATTTAAAATACTATCTTTTTGTACTTTTTGATCATGCTAAGAAAGAAATTCTATGCACAAATTAAAGGAAATACTTTCCATCTTGTCAAATGTAATACTACCATTCCATCGTCCAAGTCTTTCCTCTTCACCACTCAACATGCTAGATCTCCTTACATGCTTCCTACACAAAAGAGGGACTAAGTAGAATATTGTTTGATAGTTGAATAAACACAGAACCTACAAATTGCCATCCAGGAATCCTGGAGTCCTACAAAGGTGGGTGAAATCCTTGTTTTATTTTGATTGGCTTTTTAATGGAAATGCAATCAAAGGAGAGAAATGGGGGTGGCAGGATGGGGGTGGGATCTCAGGAAGGTGTGATCTCGCCTGTCGCACAGTGACTCCAGATCCCTTCAGATGCGCTAGGAGCTGTCAGGGTGACATGCCTGCGGCAAAGGCCTCGATTGCAGAGCACCTGTGGCTGACTTCCAGCAAGCACTGACCTGTCCCCACTGCAGGACAATTTTGAAAGCCCTACTCTATGAGGTACGGACAAAGCAGCTATCTAAAGGTGCCTTGCCTCTGGTGATAGGAACTGATCAAAGGCTTCTCATGTGCCCAGAGTGCTTCCAGGTCTCCTAGAAGCAGCAAATTCAGTAAAACCTGGCACTTGGCAATTAAATTGGTCAGCCTCATTAGAGAGCTGGATAAACATAGGCCTGAGAATTCACCCTGGGACGATGAACTTCTGTGTGACCATGGCAGGAATGTTCAGAAAAGATACAATGCATTTGCCTGAAGTATTTTGAAAACTCCCGTTGATCATTCTGCAAACACAGCATCCACTTCACCAGTCTCAGGCATTTGGAGAAAGAGAACCAAAATGATCTTTTTACTTGTCCCCACTGTCTTGACATCTCTCAGATACAGAGGATCCAGGCCAGCATGGGCCTGCAGCAACTGGTAGCTGAGATCATGTGTGTAGTGAGCATATGCTGCTGGATGAAGTTCCTTGTGTGGGAACTTTGGGGGTCTGCATCCATTCATGGCCTGTGGCTTCCTCATATTTTCTCATGACTTGCAGGGTCCCATGTGTGAATGCCCAGCAGAGTCCGCCTCCCCCAGAGAACCCTGAGACATTCATCTTTGCAGCGTGTGTCTTCGTTTTCCCTTTCTTCCCTTCCAGCTGCTGCTCCTGGGAGGCAGAATAGGAGAGTGTTTTTAGAGAATATCTCACATTCCCCAGTACCCTCAAGTCATGTGTTCTGGGTTGTGAGTCTCAGGGGAAGTCACAAACTTGCTGTCAGTTCTGAACCACGGACTGTTCTCCATCAAAATCCGAGGAAATGGCACAGGAGTGAGCACTTACCTGGACTGGAAACTTAAAGTCATTTCATTTTCAGTAACTCTGCGAGTTTCAATGTGTCTGTCTCAAAGCTGTCCATCCACTCTTCTGTTCTGGGACCCCAAGAGACAGTGAGAACCCAGAGCCCATTAAGATCGATCACAGGGAAGCTACAGATATTTGCAATTCGTCCTCAGTCCCCTCAAGAAGACATGTTAACTGTCCAGAAAGAAAGTACAAGTGGGAGAAAATTACGGATTCATATATTCCCAAGTTCTTCTGATACCACCAGATGTTTGTGTACGAGGCTGCATCTATGAACTGCGGCTTCGAGATGAATCAATAGCCTGTGGCTGCACAGTGCCTGGGTGGGATCAGTGCAAAATGTCATGATATGTGGGTGAGTTTTGCACACAGAAAAAGTCATCACACTAAAAAAAGCCTGAACAACAAGCAAGAAAGACTATGAATAACTGAATCAAGTTTCCAGTTGAAAAAGTCAAAGGAAGGCTCAGAGATCAAAACATTTTGAAAGGAAAAGAAAAAGTTTACTTGTGAAGAGAACAAGGGAAACAGACTTCAGAAGGGCTCATTCCCCCAAATAGAGAACATAACTGCTATTTAATCGAAAAAAACACAAAATTATCAAGGTCATAAAAATTACTATCATGTCACAGCTCTATGCCGACAATAACATCCAAAACCATGGATGTTAAATTCATCAATATCAATTTAAAATAGATTCCTAAGTCTTGAGAGAATCACAAAGTGTCTGAGACACAGCTCTCACATGCAAAAAACACGTATGTACTTGTGCCACGACTTACCCTTATTAGGCACACACATGTTGCCCCAGAGTGTGTCCTTTCCACTTCAGTGTTTCTTTCAGGAAGACATTGGAACATTGAGAAGAATACATTCCCTGTGCATGAACAAGAAATCGCTCTATTTTTAACAAGATCACCCCCACCCCTGTGGCCTTATTCCCTTACCTCCTTCCATGTTTGAAGTCTGACCCCAAGCACTAGGCCATCTGAGCTCCAGCCAATCAAATTCGCAAGAGAGTCGGGCTGAGGGCAAATGACTGGCCATGTTCAGTGATGACACGCATAGTCCTAGGCCCAAGAACTCCAGCCTTCAAACATTAGGACGCCAAATTTAGTCCAGTCACAGGAGGACAATTAAAAAGGCTGGCTGGTTTGCTTCCTAAGTGGATTCCTGGGCAGCCCAAGGGGACTAGCCGAGATGAAGGGGAAAATGAGTTCAACTAGGGCTCATTCTGCTGTTAAAAAGGAAAAAAGAAGAGAGAGATGCAGATATTTGACTTCACCTCAAGCTATTACTGTATGGTGTTTGGAGGTCTGTGTCTTTTTTTCTTGGGGTAGAGGGTGGTCAGATTATAGGGAAGAAGATCGCATTTTGAAAGAAAGAAAAACAGGTTATTCGTGAGCAAGTCAGAACTGGCCCCAAGAAACCTGAGGCTTGGCTGGAGCCCCCAGCTTAGGCAGTATCTGTATCCCAAACAGAAATCCTTATCGGAATGCTCATCCCACGGCCGACTTCAGCTGCTCGCTGCCTTTCATCTCGGCAGCCACCAACAGGCCCGGAGCTCAGCAGCAGCTTTCATTAATTTCCGCTATCACTGCTCATCTTGAAGCTTTAGCCAGGAAGGGCGCCAAGGGCTTTGTCTTTTTCACAGGTGATTTACAATCACAAAGTCCAGTTTCCCTGAACCCTACGGTGGGGCAAGGGGACTGGGGAGCAAGCTTCTTTCTCTCCCAGTGAAACAAAGGGATTGGTAAAATGTAAAAAAAATAAATAAATAAACAGACAGTGTGAGCTCATGAATACTCCAGCTCTCCCCAGCTCTGGCTCCAGCCAGAAATAAACATGAAAAATAATGAAAGTCCTGCAAGTGAACAGCTGAGGATGCATCTCCGCTGCATTTGGGGGCAGCTCTCAAAAGCCACCTGGAGTCTCCTGAATCCCAAGTAATAACTTTCAAACTATATCCTACGCCAACATTTTGAGAGCCCTGAATGGCTGGCATAAATGCAGCAGCACAGCTTCCAAGCGCAGCCCGGCCCCCCGACTGCCGGCATTCACCAGGCGGGAGAAGCACTTGAAAGGTGAGCGGCAGGGGCAGAGCCCCCTTGGAGAGCCCTCCTCTTTCTTGATGTTCTTCACCGACTCTTAAAATTGTACTCCACCCTTTCCGGGGAAATAATTTCTAAACTGGGAAAGAATTTCTAAACTGAGTATCTTAAAGGGTAGATTCTTTTATTAAGGCCCCCCCCAAAAAAATTGTTTTAAAGGAAGAGAAACCTAACTAGCCAGGTGTATTAATAAATTAGTCATAACAGGCCCTGCATACATGTCTTCTCATTTAAGAGTCCCATCACATACACAGGCTAGGTTGTTTTATCTCTAGGGATCAGACAGGTTAAATCACGTGGTCAAGGTCATAAAGCTATAAAGTGCCCAAGCTGGGATGAAACCCAGGTCTGGTTAGTTCCATCTGAAGCCTGCAGGTGGACTTTTTACCGCAGAGTATGTTTCCTCCTGTCAAGGAGTACCGAGCAGTATCAGCGGAAGCTATGGGGTGAGATATCAGAGGCGAGCCCCTCTACCCATATGTGGACCTCTTAGGATTCATTCTCACTGTGATGGTCGCTGAGGCCATCATGCATATGAGGCTGTGACCCACAGACTCTACCACAGCCCTCCCTGAGGTCCTGTTTCTGTGAGCACAAGAACAGTTTTCTGTGCTCTGGCTGCTTAAAATTGCTTCCTAGGGAGAAGTACATACTCTGCTCCCTAAGCTCTTTCAATCTACTTGGGAAGATATGGCCAAGGTCAGCTCTCAGCTGGATTACAAAGGAAAAATTTTGTATTTGACACCTGAGCTTTCTCTGCCCTTTGCTCTCTTTTGTCTCGCGTTCACCTCTAGGGGTTCCAGAACACCTCTCATGACTGTAATTCCTCTTAGAGCTAAAGGAAAAGACACTGACTATTTCATACTCAAGTGTACAGGATTACAGATGTTAATCCTCACAATAAAGAAGGTAAAAATTACCATTGCAAATTGGACTAGGAAATGGGCCTTATTTCTAGGAAAGAGAGTTTTCTAGTATCCCTGAAAACAAACCACGAAACCAGACAGTTTTTTTCACATTTAGATTCAACCAACCCAACACATACATATTCTCACACACATGCACTCATGAACATGGATGCACAACATAAAAATAGTAATATCTCCACCAGCTCAATCTAAAGATTATATGCTCAGTGCCTGCTATTGTGGCAAGGGTGTGAGGGTAGGTTACCCAGACAAACAGGACAGCAGGACCCTCAAGAAGCTTATAATCTGTCTGAAAACAGACACCATCTAAAGAACACAATGTCATTATCAGAACCCCAGTCCTTTGGTTTGGAGGGGATGCTGAAAAAAGAGCAGCCCCATGCAAATGGGGCTAAGTTTGCAAGCTTGCTCAACAAGGGGGCTCCCCTCATTCTCCCCCCCCCCCACCAAACAAGGATTCAGGAAATAAAATATGCAAGCTTTGGACATTACAGCAAAAATTTGGTGCTTCCCAAGAGTAACCGAAAGGGACACACTTCAAAGCTGCTTTATTTACACTCGTAAACTACTGGGATTATCTGGAGGCAAGTCTCCAATCTCCATATTTCTTAAACCTAACTCAATGCCTGACACAAAAAAAGATGCCTCATGATTTGATGAATGAACAAATGAATGGATGGATGGATGGACTGACAAATTACAGAAATTAGGGTAGGCATGTGATCCAGCTCTTTAGGGTCTAGTTGGGTGGCTTTGTGCAGGTCCCTCACCCCTCTGCATATCTGCTGAGGGAAGAGCAGTGTCAGCCCTCCCCACCTCTCAAGCCTTCTGGGAGCATCAGAGAAGCTCATGAACTCCAGAGCATTTTCAGAAGCATAAAGCATTTTGCAAGTTCAAGGACAGTTTTCTTTTGCAGATGCCCATGACAATCCGCAGTAGTTCTTGTAGGGAAATTGAATCCATCCCTGATTAATCAGCCTGTTTACTGCAGGCTGATTGTGGCCTGACTTGCCCCCACTCTGGTTCTGAAGCTCCCTCTTCCTCTGCTGTTCAGCCCTTCAGCCTTCAGACACCAGAGCCAGGAATGAGTGGAGGAGGACCTTCCTCTCCCCTGCAGCCTCAGCCAGCAGGGGGTGTGGTCACCCCACCCCATACCCACTATCATTCCAGGTACACCACGCTGGGCTCAGAATGCCTACACAAAGCTCCCAGCTGAGCAGCCCCTCTAGGTGTCAAGGCACTGTTGCAATCCACCCCCCTTGCCCATCCTGCTCATTAGAATGGCTATTTCTTGTCAGGGAAACAGGATGATATCTCTGCTCTACATATGCACATGTCAGCCCAAGATAAAGGCTTCCAAACAGTGGCAACAGCTACATGTAAACAAAAGCAGAAGTAGATGCAAGTAAGGAGACTGGAGTCCATCTTTCTAATCGTTTGGTACTGCCCCCCACTGCCCCCACCATGCCCTTTGGGGGACAGCAATGGCACTTGGCATCGAGCATTTTTAACTTACTGCAGCACAGCCTGATGCTCAGCGCTCCTCGCTCACCAGCGTCTATCATAATCGTCAAAAGCAGTGTTGGATTGGAGTGACTTGTCTTTCGAGTACAAGCACCATGGTTTAGGAACACCATGTCCAGAGACAACAGAGAACACTGACATAATAATGGCCCTGACCTTCTGTTTCTCTATTTCTATCTTTGTACCCATAACGTCTGCTATTAAGCCTCCAAGCTAGCACAATTCTGTTAAAGCAAAACAATGTTGTGTTTTATTAAAAATGTGTCAGACCCCTTTGCTGAGTCCTTTTTTCTTTCTTTGTATATTATGGGTTCCTTATCTAAGAAGCACTCAAGATGCTTATTTTGAGGGCCAATTAAACACCAGATCCACAGCACTACTATATGGTGGTGCCCTGCCCTCTTGATACATACCCTAAACTAGCTAGGGTTTCTTGGGAAGTTGTGACTAGTAAGAATATACACCCATAATCTCATTTAAAACTCCCAGCAACCTATGAAATATCTCCCTGCATTGAAGAAACCAAGGTTTAGCGAATTTAACTAATGTGCCCAAGTTAGTGGCCAGGCTGAAATTTGAATTCAGGACTCTGATTTCTGAGCTCATAGCTTGAAGGCAGCATCACTAACTCACCAACATGAAACAGCCAGGGAATGCTGAGGGGCTAAGTGACGCCCACCGGTGTTCATCCTTTCATTTGCTCTCATTCATTCTTCAAACAGTATCTTCGAGCACCTTCAGCACGCTAGGGACATTCTAGATATAGGGATCAGTGTCCCTGCTCTTCGGTTACTCATCATTCAATAAATCTGAATGGACGTAATCCCCTGGGCAGAGCCACGGTGGGGGCGGTCTAGAAAGTACTTGGAAAAATACATGGGGCGTAGGGACACATCTCAGTGGGAGAAATACAAAGAGCCGAGTCCTGGAGCCTGCAATGTAGATCAAAGGTGACTGGGAAACTGGGGCTCCTGGTATCAAATCAGAGGAAGTGTCAGACATTGGGCAGCCTTTTCTATAAGAATCCTGAGCAGTGACTCTAGGGAGGGATGTGACTTAGAGTTGGACCCCAAATTCTACTCTTTCTCAGGGAACATGATGAATAAACGAAGGCACAGACCACACGAAGACATATCAGTTTACATCTCTGCCTCTGCCCCTTTGAAAAGGTCACCATGATATTTCCATGGATCATTTGCTATGCTTCATCCCAGAGAAGTAGATGTGTCACAGATGTGAACTTATGGAGGGTGATGGTGTTTCTAAAAGGCCCTTCCAGGCCTCCTCAGCAGGCAGTCAGCTCAGCAGGAGCCAGGGTCATGGGGAGACCAGATAACCAGACAGCTCCTGTCCTGGGAAGGCATCACTCACATAGTCACACCCCATCCAGTCCCTGCCCTTCCAAACATGGCAAAAACACTCCGCACACAACTCATCCTTGACCTCTCAGCCCCAGGTCATCCACAGGGTGGAATGGAAAGCCTGAACTCACCACTTTTTTTAATCTGGGATGGATATTAGCAATCATCCTGAAAAATGGCCATAGGGCCCAGCTGAGGAAACGACGCTGGAGAAAAGTAGGAGGCAGGTGGGAAGTTCGCTGAGATATGACCCAGCAGGTCAGTGGCTGGACCTGGACTCAGACATTCCTGGTGCCCAATCTAGATGGTTCTCTCCATTTGCCACGAAACACTTTTCCCTAATGCCCTGCCAAGTTTCAGTATTCTAGAATGCAAGAGATACAACATGGCAGTTTAGACAGGGAGAGAAGATCAGGTTCTGACCCCAGTTCTGTCCCTGACTAGCCACAGAGCTTTGGTCTAAACACATCTGCACTGAACCTCACTTACCTGATCTGTAAGATGCCAACAAAAATAATACCTATTCCACAGGGCTATCCAGAAGGACAAATGAAATATTCCAAGAAAATCACTCAGAACAACATCTGGCAGATAGTACATATCGATCTCACATGCCTCTAAGTCTACTCTTCTCCAGATTGCAAATCTTCACTTGACATGAATTTCAACTCTTAGACTCTTGTTCACTCCCTGTTAGCAGGGACAGGAAAGAAATCCAAGATTCGCTGATCACCACATCTGAACCAGGACCTAAACAATGTTCACAAATTATATAATCTTCACAAAACTTGATAAGGTAACTACTTATTGCTCCATTTTACTGATGTGGAAACTGAGGCTCAGAGAGATCCAGCACCTTCTTGAAGGCACATATAGCCTTGTCACTGGCCAATTTGAAAGTAACCATGTCCTCTCCCCTCTGGCACTGTCTGCCTGTTGTTTTCTCTCAAAATGCTATGCCCAAAACAAGTGACCTTCTTCTACATGTAGTAGAGCCAGTGGTAAGCGAGGAAGACTTTTCCCAGCTTCATCACAGGCTCTGTAGCTCCATCATGCACCTGACACGTGCTGAACTTGACACTTAACATCTTCTGAAATATGCATACTCCAAACCTCCCCATCTTGCACTTCTGCAGTTGTTCTACTCTCTTAATGCAAGAATAAAACCTAACATATGACCCTATTAACCATCATTTTGATAAATTAAGTTCATTTTGTCAAGCCCGAACTAATCATTTTGGATCTGAACCTTTTTATCCAACATATCCATTATCTCTCCCATCTTCATGTCACCTACATATTTCTTTCCTTGTCATTGATTAAAGGAAATGTTAACAACGCACAATCAAGAATAGAGCCTTGTAGCTCTAGAAACTCATCTCTGACTTAAGAATGCTTCATTAAAAAGTACTCTGAGCATAGTCCATGAATAACTGATCCAGCTCCAAGTCCTCTGCCTTGAGCCCAAGGTTACCCTGAGAGGCTTTCCCAACACCTTGCTGACATTAAGCACACCAATGTCCCCACAAAGGGAGTGAGGTTAGCTGAACGAGACTTGCTCCTTGCTTAGTACAGAATGATTCCCAGTGATTTCTATTTGTTTTTCAAAGGTTACACAAACCATCTTTCAAATATTCCTTTTTTAGTACCTTGCCCAGGATTTTAAACCAGCTCATGAATCTATAAACTAGCTCATACAGACTGTTTTGAAAACAGGAATAATTGCCTGTCTTCAACCTTCTAGAACACTCCAATTCTGCAATGATTTCCTCAAATATTACCAGCAATTTTACAGTACACCAAAGTTTGACATCTAACCTGAGATATAACTGTTAAGATCAAGAAACTTGAGCTCATTTAAGACCTCTTCTAATTGGGTTACCAGAGCTAGTCATACACACTTATTAGTCCTGATCCACCCCAGGCTTGTGACCTGCAGGACTAGCTTCCCAGTAAGCCTGGAATTCAATGTCATTTGCTAAACTCAGACAGCTGGGCCTAGGGAAGATCAACCAGACACTAGGATTTTCCAGGGCTTATACTGAGATGCTTTTTGAGCCTACAGGTCCTGGGAGAGCCCCATCACAGAAATCAGCTCTCAATTTCTGGTAGGACAGGTATAAAAGACTTCCTGCCTGAGGCAGGATTTATTGCAGTATCAAGGTTCTCCTGTTTAGTGTAATATAGCCCCAAATTCAAGGATCTTTGACCTAATCTGACCCCCAGGACTGCCCATCTGGTTCCCAAACCCTTTCCTGGCTTCAGCCATCCCCCTATTATCATCTCAGGCTCACAGAGACTCCTGGAATCCAGTCTATCACAAACAGAGTTAATTGTCAGTCTTGCCTAGGTTTTCTCAGCCCTGCAGTAGAACTCAGTCTTCTCAAACCTATTCAAGTCTTAGAATAGCACAAACTAGAAGTGGAAGATCATGGCCAAAGCTAAAGATCTAAGCAAGGTTTAACCTATGGGCTTGCTTCCCCCATCAGGGGAAACCTGCAAACTCAAGCTGCACCTTGACTTTAAAATAACTCAAGATTGTGAACCAGAATTCTACCTCTAAGAATTTATCTTCAGGAAATATTCATGGGTGGCAAAAAGATAGAGCCAGAAGAGCAAAATTTCTGAAACAAACCTAAATAATGAGGGAATGATTAAAAAACAAAAAATCTTGGTGGATAGCCACAAATAGAATGACAGATAAATAGATGATATGTATAAATAAATATGTGATATATAAGGATATATGTATCTCCTTTAAGAATTATAACAGAATATTTATTGCATGAGAAAAATGTTCATGATATATAGTTAAAGGAAATAATAGGTTACAAAATAATGTGTACCATAAGAGCCAAATATTTTCTGATATAGAAATAGACAGATAGAGGATTGGATAGATGGAAGGAGGGAGGAAAGATATTGCAGGGATAGACAAAAAGACATTAATAGCAGTCATTTCTGGATAGTGGATTTCAAGCAATATATGTGTTTTTCTAATTTTTCCATATTCTCAACAAAAACAAAATGAACATTTATTATTTTGTAACCTATAAAACTTAATAAACCAATCAATGTAGTTACGATATATACTCTTACTTCAAGGATGTGTAATTCATTCTCCATTCATTCACACATCAAATAAGATCTGAACACCTACCATGTGTAAGGCCCTGTACCAGGTGCTCCAAAGGATAGAAAGAATTAAGACATGAACCTTGTCCTTGAATTATTTGCACTTACATGGAGAGACAATAAGTACACACAGACACCTATGATAAAAGACAATAGAAACAGACTATGCCATATAACTGTACAGACAACATGTGCTGGAGCTCAGAGACCCAACGGGGAATTAAGCAGAACCCTGAAAATGGGCAGAATTTCAACAGGTGGAGATGGTGTGGGAGGAGAGTGACCAGCTCATCCTGGTTTACCCAGGATTCTGCTAGCCTGAGCACTGAGAGTGCTGCATCCCAGGAATGCCCAGTCCCAGGCAAACTGAGACTACTGGTCACCCTCTCTGGGTGCTGCTCTCTGGATGAGAAAAAGCAAAGGCATTAAGATGGAAGCAGGCAGAGCTTGTGCCGTGGAATGAAGGCAGTCACCTGGAGAAATGTAAATAGGAACCAAACTGCAGATGGCTCGAAGGCCTGTCAGAGGAAATGGATTTAACCAAGTGGCAACAGAACTACTGTACATTTCAGGGGAGGAGCAACTCTGGAATAATAATCTGGCAGTAGTCCACCTGGCAGACTAGAGGAGAAGAGCCAAATAAAGGTGAGAGTCCAGAGGGATGCCCGAGAGAGAGTCCCCTGGGGAAAGTGGTGTGGCATAGGGATGGCCCTAACGACAGTCACATGCAAACAATGCAAAAAGGCTGATGGAGGAGAAGCTTCATATCGCTCCTAAGGTTTACATCAGATTCACCAACTCCTACTGCACACGCGGGTCTTATCTCCACCCACCACCCCACCATGTTGGCTTGAAGCAAGAGTCCAGATGAATAAGCACAGTATTAACTCCAAGCAAAAACACGCTAACAAAGTAAAACACCGTTTGCAAGCAAGTGCCTTTCAGCGATGAAGAAATGCCAGGTTCTGGCACTCAGGAGAGGCCATGACCGGACGGTTCTGAGGCTCCCAAGGGGGAGGCTCTCTCATAAGTACAGGACAGCAACACAGTGCAGGAGCCACTGACCACCGAGGAAGGCTAATTTGCCTCTGATGGCTTTCACTGCCAGATTTGTTTACTTTAAAGATCTTTCTGAGCAAAGAGCTCCCCTGCCTGATTCACTTTCTGACATTGTCTTAGGCACAAGCTGGGGAGAGATGTTTTCAGACAAGGATTTCTTAGTCCTAGAACTTTAAGATCCAATTCCATTTGCCTCCCTCAGCCCAACACATGTACAAATACACTCCTCCAATATTGATGAGTATAATTCCATGGTTTCTTGCTGCCAGCAAGGCCTTGTACGCAAAGACAAGGAGAGGATCCAGCAGATTCCAATCATCTCAAAATAATCAAAACACCTTGCCTTCATACATGGAATGTTTTCACCTTTCCAAATGCCCTCTAATTGAGTGTTCCTTTACTCTCATAACAATCTTGAAGGCAGGTAAAAATAACCCCACCATCCACATTCTATAGCGAGGGAAACAGAGAAATAGAGAGGTGAAGTGATTCAGCCCAAGATCAGACAGTGATACATAATCACATCTTTCACTGTGTTGCATCTGCCATCCATTCTCCACCACCTCCCCCATTCTCTCAGGCCCTGAGTCAAGGCATATAGAAGTAAAGGGTGTAGTTCCATCCTCAAATTACTTACATTCTACATGACAAAACCCTAAAGAGCTGAGTTAACCCAATTCACAGGTGAGCACATATACACTAGACACTCACATACACAGGACGAGCAAAACCATGGAATGCTTATAAACAAACAACAGAATGAAGAATTAAGAGATGGAAAGTGGTTCTTCCAGACCTGCCCTGCTAATACACCAGCCATTAGCCATGTGCAACAACTGAACCTAGAAATGTGGCTACTCAGAACTGACACGTCAAATACGCACCAGATTTCAAAGACTTATAATGGAAAATACAATATTAAAAAAATCATTAATATCTTATATTGATTACATGTTGAAATTATAATACTCTGATAAAATATAGTAGTAAAATTAATTAAACCGTTTTTACTTTTCTAACCTAGCTAATTTTAGACTACATGTGTGGCTCACATTATATCTCTATTGGACAGCAGTGTTCTGAAAGGTTTTCCTCTTTGATTTTTATGGAGTAAAACCAGAATTTCCTGCTTTTCCAACATTTTAATAGCATGTAAACAGATGTTTCCATAATGACATTTTCCTGACATTTGTCCCACTTTTCTAGACTTCTCCCAGTCCCTCTGGCCTACTTTGTCCATCATGTTGGCTTACCTCTCAGAAATCCTCTGAGTTTCCTTCTGTTACAGTCTTTGCTAAAATTGCCACACCTAACACACCCAATTCCTCAAAGCAGGAGCCCCTTATTGAAATTCTCTTACCTCAGTGGGCTCTATATTTCTTTCCTAGAGTAGATGTCAGCGGGACAGGGTCAGGGCATGATCAGATATGGCAGACTCTAAATGTACTTCAAAGGCACCTCTCAAACATTTCCCCAGATTCAATGTCCCAAGGCTCTGTAACTTAAATTTCATCACACTGCGCAGCTCTGGCCTTTTTTCCTGATGAAATTGCTTTCAGTTGATGGCGTGACAATTCCACAAGCATAGCCTGCAGATGGTGCCATTGAGGGCCCCTAATAGTCACTATCCATGTTTTGAATGTGGTCATCAGAGAGAATATGCTCACAAGCAAAGGCAGAAATGGAAAGGTAGGAAGAGAAAGACACTTGGAATGCACCTACAAAAACCTGGTGGAGGGGACCAGATCACAGAGAACAGGAACCAAGTGGTGCTGTGAGAGACTGGAAAGGCAGAAACGATGCTCTGGGTAAGGGACTGGAGAATGGATGGGAACCCAGAGGGGGCCAAAACAGATGGTGCTTTC
>JAQQAC010003686.1:0-18802 GCA_029783875.1 Phataginus tricuspis
GAAAGCACCATCTGTTTTGGCCCCCTCTGGGTTCCCATCCATTCTCCTGTCCCTTACCCAGAGCATCGTTTCTGCCTTTCCAGTCTCTCACAGCACCACTTGGTTCCTGTTCTCTGTGATCTGGTCCCCTCCACCAGGTTTTTGTAGGTGCATTCCAAGTGTCTTTCTCTTCCTACCTTTCCATTTCTGCCTTTGCTTGTGAGCATATTCTCTCTGATGACCACATTCAAAACATGGATAGTGACTATTAGGGGCCCTCAATGGCACCATCTGCAGGCTATGCTTGTGGAATTGTCACGCCATCAACTGAAAGCAATTTCATCAGGAAAAAAGGCCAGAGCTGCGCAGTGTGATGAAATTTAAGTTACAGAGCCTTGGGACATTGAATCTGGGGAAATGTTTGAGAGGTGCCTTTGAAGTACATTTAGAGTCTGCCATATCTGATCATGCCCTGACCCTGTCCCGCTGACATCTACTCTAGGAAAGAAATATAGAGCCCACTGAGGTAAGAGAATTTCAATAAGGGGCTCCTGCTTTGAGGAATTGGGTGTGTTAGGTGTGGCAATTTTAGCAAAGACTGTAACAGAAGGAAACTCAGAGGATTTCTGAGAGGTAAGCCAACATGATGGACAAAGTAGGCCAGAGGGACTGGGAGAAGTCTAGAAAAGTGGGACAAATGTCAGGAAAATGTCATTATGGAAACATCTGTTTACATGCTATTAAAATGTTGGAAAAGCAGGAAATTCTGGTTTTACTCCATAAAAATCAAAGAGGAAAACCTTTCAGAACACTGCTGTCCAATAGAGATATAATGTGAGCCACACATGTAGTCTAAAATTAGCTAGGTTAGAAAAGTAAAAACGGTTTAATTAATTTTACTACTATATTTTATCAGAGTATTATAATTTCAACATGTAATCAATATAAGATATTAATGATTTTTTTAATATTGTATTTTCCATTATAAGTCTTTGAAATCTGGTGCGTATTTGACGTGTCAGTTCTGAGTAGCCACATTTCTAGGTTCAGTTGTTGCACATGGCTAATGGCTGGTGTATTAGACAGGGCAGGTCTGGAAGAACCACTTTCCATCTCTTAATTCTTCATTCTGTTGTTTGTTTATAAGCATTCCATGGTTTTGCTCGTCCTGTGTATGTGAGTGTCTAGTGTATATGTGCTCACCTGTGAATTGGGTTAACTCAGCTCTTTAGGGTTTTGTCATGTAGAATGTAAGTAATTTGAGGATGGAACTACACCCTTTACTTCTATATGCCTTGACTCAGGGCCTGAGAGAATGGGGGAGGTGGTGGAGAATGGATGGCAGATGCAACACAGTGAAAGATGTGATTATGTATCACTGTCTGATCTTGGGCTGAATCACTTCACCTCTCTATTTCTCTGTTTCCCTCGCTATAGAATGTGGATGGTGGGGTTATTTTTACCTGCCTTCAAGATTGTTATGAGAGTAAAGGAACACTCAATTAGAGGGCATTTGGAAAGGTGAAAACATTCCATGTATGAAGGCAAGGTGTTTTGATTATTTTGAGATGATTGGAATCTGCTGGATCCTCTCCTTGTCTTTGCGTACAAGGCCTTGCTGGCAGCAAGAAACCATGGAATTATACTCATCAATATTGGAGGAGTGTATTTGTACATGTGTTGGGCTGAGGGAGGCAAATGGAATTGGATCTTAAAGTTCTAGGACTAAGAAATCCTTGTCTGAAAACATCTCTCCCCAGCTTGTGCCTAAGACAATGTCAGAAAGTGAATCAGGCAGGGGAGCTCTTTGCTCAGAAAGATCTTTAAAGTAAACAAATCTGGCAGTGAAAGCCATCAGAGGCAAATTAGCCTTCCTCGGTGGTCAGTGGCTCCTGCACTGTGTTGCTGTCCTGTACTTATGAGAGAGCCTCCCCCTTGGGAGCCTCAGAACCGTCCGGTCATGGCCTCTCCTGAGTGCCAGAACCTGGCATTTCTTCATCGCTGAAAGGCACTTGCTTGCAAACGGTGTTTTACTTTGTTAGCGTGTTTTTGCTTGGAGTTAATACTGTGCTTATTCATCTGGACTCTTGCTTCAAGCCAACATGGTGGGGTGGTGGGTGGAGATAAGACCCGCGTGTGCAGTAGGAGTTGGTGAATCTGATGTAAACCTTAGGAGCGATATGAAGCTTCTCCTCCATCAGCCTTTTTGCATTGTTTGCATGTGACTGTCGTTAGGGCCATCCCTATGCCACACCACTTTCCCCAGGGGACTCTCTCTCGGGCATCCCTCTGGACTCTCACCTTTATTTGGCTCTTCTCCTCTAGTCTGCCAGGTGGACTACTGCCAGATTATTATTCCAGAGTTGCTCCTCCCCTGAAATGTACAGTAGTTCTGTTGCCACTTGGTTAAATCCATTTCCTCTGACAGGCCTTCGAGCCATCTGCAGTTTGGTTCCTATTTACATTTCTCCAGGTGACTGCCTTCATTCCACGGCACAAGCTCTGCCTGCTTCCATCTTAATGCCTTTGCTTTTTCTCATCCAGAGAGCAGCACCCAGAGAGGGTGACCAGTAGTCTCAGTTTGCCTGGGACTGGGCATTCCTGGGATGCAGCACTCTCAGTGCTCAGGCTAGCAGAATCCTGGGTAAACCAGGATGAGCTGGTCACTCTCCTCCCACACCATCTCCACCTGTTGAAATTCTGCCCATTTTCAGGGTTCTGCTTAATTCCCCGTTGGGTCTCTGAGCTCCAGCACATGTTGTCTGTACAGTTATATGGCATAGTCTGTTTCTATTGTCTTTTATCATAGGTGTCTGTGTGTACTTATTGTCTCTCCATGTAAGTGCAAATAATTCAAGGACAAGGTTCATGTCTTAATTCTTTCTATCCTTTGGAGCACCTGGTACAGGGCCTTACACATGGTAGGTGTTCAGATCTTATTTGATGTGTGAATGAATGGAGAATGAATTACACATCCTTGAAGTAAGAGTATATATCGTAACTACATTGATTGGTTTATTAAGTTTTATAGGTTACAAAATAATAAATGTTCATTTTGTTTTTGTTGAGAATATGGAAAAATTAGAAAAACACATATATTGCTTGAAATCCACTATCCAGAAATGACTGCTATTAATGTCTTTTTGTCTATCCCTGCAATATCTTTCCTCCCTCCTTCCATCTATCCAATCCTCTATCTGTCTATTTCTATATCAGAAAATATTTGGCTCTTATGGTACACATTATTTTGTAACCTATTATTTCCTTTAACTATATATCATGAACATTTTTCTCATGCAATAAATATTCTGTTATAATTCTTAAAGGAGATACATATATCCTTATATATCACATATTTATTTATACATATCATCTATTTATCTGTCATTCTATTTGTGGCTATCCACCAAGATTTTTTGTTTTTTAATCATTCCCTCATTATTTAGGTTTGTTTCAGAAATTTTGCTCTTCTGGCTCTATCTTTTTGCCACCCATGAATATTTCCTGAAGATAAATTCTTAGAGGTAGAATTCTGGTTCACAATCTTGAGTTATTTTAAAGTCAAGGTGCAGCTTGAGTTTGCAGGTTTCCCCTGATGGGGGAAGCAAGCCCATAGGTTAAACCTTGCTTAGATCTTTAGCTTTGGCCATGATCTTCCACTTCTAGTTTGTGCTATTCTAAGACTTGAATAGGTTTGAGAAGACTGAGTTCTACTGCAGGGCTGAGAAAACCTAGGCAAGACTGACAATTAACTCTGTTTGTGATAGACTGGATTCCAGGAGTCTCTGTGAGCCTGAGATGATAATAGGGGGATGGCTGAAGCCAGGAAAGGGTTTGGGAACCAGATGGGCAGTCCTGGGGGTCAGATTAGGTCAAAGTTCCTTGAATTTGGGGCTATATTACACTAAACAGGAGAACCTTGATACTGCAATAAATCCTGCCTCAGGCAGGAAGTCTTTTATACCTGTCCTACCAGAAATTGAGAGCTGATTTCTGTGATGGGGCTCTCCCAGGACCTGTAGGCTCAAAAAGCATCTCAGTATAAGCCCTGGAAAATCCTAGTGTCTGGTTGATCTTCCCTAGGCCCAGCTGTCTGAGTTTAGCAAATGACATTGAATTCCAGGCTTACTGGGAAGCTAGTCCTGCAGGTCACAAGCCTGGGGTGGATCAGGACTAATAAGTGTGTATGACTAGCTCTGGTAACCCAATTAGAAGAGGTCTTAAATGAGCTCAAGTTTCTTGATCTTAACAGTTATATCTCAGGTTAGATGTCAAACTTTGGTGTACTGTAAAATTGCTGGTAATATTTGAGGAAATCATTGCAGAATTGGAGTGTTCTAGAAGGTTGAAGACAGGCAATTATTCCTGTTTTCAAAACAGTCTGTATGAGCTAGTTTATAGATTCATGAGCTGGTTTAAAATCCTGGGCAAGGTACTAAAAAAGGAATATTTGAAAGATGGTTTGTGTAACCTTTGAAAAACAAATAGAAATCACTGGGAATCATTCTGTACTAAGCAAGGAGCAAGTCTCGTTCAGCTAACCTCACTCCCTTTGTGGGGACATTGGTGTGCTTAATGTCAGCAAGGTGTTGGGAAAGCCTCTCAGGGTAACCTTGGGCTCAAGGCAGAGGACTTGGAGCTGGATCAGTTATTCATGGACTATGCTCAGAGTACTTTTTAATGAAGCATTCTTAAGTCAGAGATGAGTTTCTAGAGCTACAAGGCTCTATTCTTGATTGTGCGTTGTTAACATTTCCTTTAATCAATGACAAGGAAAGAAATATGTAGGTGACATGAAGATGGGAGAGATAATGGATATGTTGGATAAAAAGGTTCAGATCCAAAATGATTAGTTCGGGCTTGACAAAATGAACTTAATTTATCAAAATGATGGTTAATAGGGTCATATGTTAGGTTTTATTCTTGCATTAAGAGAGTAGAACAACTGCAGAAGTGCAAGATGGGGAGGTTTGGAGTATGCATATTTCAGAAGATGTTAAGTGTCAAGTTCAGCACGTGTCAGGTGCATGATGGAGCTACAGAGCCTGTGATGAAGCTGGGAAAAGTCTTCCTCGCTTACCACTGGCTCTACTACATGTAGAAGAAGGTCACTTGTTTTGGGCATAGCATTTTGAGAGAAAACAACAGGCAGACAGTGCCAGAGGGGAGAGGACATGGTTACTTTCAAATTGGCCAGTGACAAGGCTATATGTGCCTTCAAGAAGGTGCTGGATCTCTCTGAGCCTCAGTTTCCACATCAGTAAAATGGAGCAATAAGTAGTTACCTTATCAAGTTTTGTGAAGATTATATAATTTGTGAACATTGTTTAGGTCCTGGTTCAGATGTGGTGATCAGCGAATCTTGGATTTCTTTCCTGTCCCTGCTAACAGGGAGTGAACAAGAGTCTAAGAGTTGAAATTCATGTCAAGTGAAGATTTGCAATCTGGAGAAGAGTAGACTTAGAGGCATGTGAGATCGATATGTACTATCTGCCAGATGTTGTTCTGAGTGATTTTCTTGGAATATTTCATTTGTCCTTCTGGATAGCCCTGTGGAATAGGTATTATTTTTGTTGGCATCTTACAGATCAGGTAAGTGAGGTTCAGTGCAGATGTGTTTAGACCAAAGCTCTGTGGCTAGTCAGGGACAGAACTGGGGTCAGAACCTGATCTTCTCTCCCTGTCTAAACTGCCATGTTGTATCTCTTGCATTCTAGAATACTGAAACTTGGCAGGGCATTAGGGAAAAGTGTTTCGTGGCAAATGGAGAGAACCATCTAGATTGGGCACCAGGAATGTCTGAGTCCAGGTCCAGCCACTGACCTGCTGGGTCATATCTCAGCGAACTTCCCACCTGCCTCCTACTTTTCTCCAGCGTCGTTTCCTCAGCTGGGCCCTATGGCCATTTTTCAGGATGATTGCTAATATCCATCCCAGATTAAAAAAAGTGGTGAGTTCAGGCTTTCCATTCCACCCTGTGGATGACCTGGGGCTGAGAGGTCAAGGATGAGTTGTGTGCGGAGTGTTTTTGCCATGTTTGGAAGGGCAGGGACTGGATGGGGTGTGACTATGTGAGTGATGCCTTCCCAGGACAGGAGCTGTCTGGTTATCTGGTCTCCCCATGACCCTGGCTCCTGCTGAGCTGACTGCCTGCTGAGGAGGCCTGGAAGGGCCTTTTAGAAACACCATCACCCTCCATATGTTCACATCTGTGACACATCTACTTCTCTGGGATGAAGCATAGCAAATGATCCATGGAAATATCATGGTGACCTTTTCAAAGGGGCAGAGGCAGAGATGTAAACTGATATGTCTTCGTGTGGTCTGTGCCTTCGTTTATTCATCATGTTCCCTGAGAAAGAGTAGAATTTGGGGTCCAACTCTAAGTCACATCCCTCCCTAGAGTCACTGCTCAGGATTCTTATAGAAAAGGCTGCCCAATGTCTGACACTTCCTCTGATTTGATACCAGGAGCCCCAGTTTCCCAGTCACCTTTGATCTACATTGCAGGCTCCAGGACTCGGCTCTTTGTATTTCTCCCACTGAGATGTGTCCCTACGCCCCATGTATTTTTCCAAGTACTTTCTAGACCGCCCCCACCGTGGCTCTGCCCAGGGGATTACGTCCATTCAGATTTATTGAATGATGAGTAACCGAAGAGCAGGGACACTGATCCCTATATCTAGAATGTCCCTAGCGTGCTGAAGGTGCTCGAAGATACTGTTTGAAGAATGAATGAGAGCAAATGAAAGGATGAACACCGGTGGGCGTCACTTAGCCCCTCAGCATTCCCTGGCTGTTTCATGTTGGTGAGTTAGTGATGCTGCCTTCAAGCTATGAGCTCAGAAATCAGAGTCCTGAATTCAAATTTCAGCCTGGCCACTAACTTGGGCACATTAGTTAAATTCGCTAAACCTTGGTTTCTTCAATGCAGGGAGATATTTCATAGGTTGCTGGGAGTTTTAAATGAGATTATGGGTGTATATTCTTACTAGTCACAACTTCCCAAGAAACCCTAGCTAGTTTAGGGTATGTATCAAGAGGGCAGGGCACCACCATATAGTAGTGCTGTGGATCTGGTGTTTAATTGGCCCTCAAAATAAGCATCTTGAGTGCTTCTTAGATAAGGAACCCATAATATACAAAGAAAGAAAAAAGGACTCAGCAAAGGGGTCTGACACATTTTTAATAAAACACAACATTGTTTTGCTTTAACAGAATTGTGCTAGCTTAGAGGCTTAATAGCAGACGTTATGGGTACAAAGATAGAAATAGAGAAACAGAAGGTCAGGGCCATTATTATGTCAGTGTTCTCTGTTGTCTCTGGACATGGTGTTCCTAAACCATGGTGCTTGTACTCGAAAGACAAGTCACTCCAATCCAACACTGCTTTTGACGATTATGATAGACGCTGGTGAGCGAGGAGCGCTGAGCATCAGGCTGTGCTGCAGTAAGTTAAAAATGCTCGATGCCAAGTGCCATTGCTGTCCCCCAAAGGGCATGGTGGGGGCAGTGGGGGGCAGTACCAAACGATTAGAAAGATGGACTCCAGTCTCCTTACTTGCATCTACTTCTGCTTTTGTTTACATGTAGCTGTTGCCACTGTTTGGAAGCCTTTATCTTGGGCTGACATGTGCATATGTAGAGCAGAGATATCATCCTGTTTCCCTGACAAGAAATAGCCATTCTAATGAGCAGGATGGGCAAGGGGGGTGGATTGCAACAGTGCCTTGACACCTAGAGGGGCTGCTCAGCTGGGAGCTTTGTGTAGGCATTCTGAGCCCAGCGTGGTGTACCTGGAATGATAGTGGGTATGGGGTGGGGTGACCACACCCCCTGCTGGCTGAGGCTGCAGGGGAGAGGAAGGTCCTCCTCCACTCATTCCTGGCTCTGGTGTCTGAAGGCTGAAGGGCTGAACAGCAGAGGAAGAGGGAGCTTCAGAACCAGAGTGGGGGCAAGTCAGGCCACAATCAGCCTGCAGTAAACAGGCTGATTAATCAGGGATGGATTCAATTTCCCTACAAGAACTACTGCGGATTGTCATGGGCATCTGCAAAAGAAAACTGTCCTTGAACTTGCAAAATGCTTTATGCTTCTGAAAATGCTCTGGAGTTCATGAGCTTCTCTGATGCTCCCAGAAGGCTTGAGAGGTGGGGAGGGCTGACACTGCTCTTCCCTCAGCAGATATGCAGAGGGGTGAGGGACCTGCACAAAGCCACCCAACTAGACCCTAAAGAGCTGGATCACATGCCTACCCTAATTTCTGTAATTTGTCAGTCCATCCATCCATCCATTCATTTGTTCATTCATCAAATCATGAGGCATCTTTTTTTGTGTCAGGCATTGAGTTAGGTTTAAGAAATATGGAGATTGGAGACTTGCCTCCAGATAATCCCAGTAGTTTACGAGTGTAAATAAAGCAGCTTTGAAGTGTGTCCCTTTCGGTTACTCTTGGGAAGCACCAAATTTTTGCTGTAATGTCCAAAGCTTGCATATTTTATTTCCTGAATCCTTGTTTGGTGGGGGGGGGGGAGAATGAGGGGAGCCCCCTTGTTGAGCAAGCTTGCAAACTTAGCCCCATTTGCATGGGGCTGCTCTTTTTTCAGCATCCCCTCCAAACCAAAGGACTGGGGTTCTGATAATGACATTGTGTTCTTTAGATGGTGTCTGTTTTCAGACAGATTATAAGCTTCTTGAGGGTCCTGCTGTCCTGTTTGTCTGGGTAACCTACCCTCACACCCTTGCCACAATAGCAGGCACTGAGCATATAATCTTTAGATTGAGCTGGTGGAGATATTACTATTTTTATGTTGTGCATCCATGTTCATGAGTGCATGTGTGTGAGAATATGTATGTGTTGGGTTGGTTGAATCTAAATGTGAAAAAAACTGTCTGGTTTCGTGGTTTGTTTTCAGGGATACTAGAAAACTCTCTTTCCTAGAAATAAGGCCCATTTCCTAGTCCAATTTGCAATGGTAATTTTTACCTTCTTTATTGTGAGGATTAACATCTGTAATCCTGTACACTTGAGTATGAAATAGTCAGTGTCTTTTCCTTTAGCTCTAAGAGGAATTACAGTCATGAGAGGTGTTCTGGAACCCCTAGAGGTGAACGCGAGACAAAAGAGAGCAAAGGGCAGAGAAAGCTCAGGTGTCAAATACAAAATTTTTCCTTTGTAATCCAGCTGAGAGCTGACCTTGGCCATATCTTCCCAAGTAGATTGAAAGAGCTTAGGGAGCAGAGTATGTACTTCTCCCTAGGAAGCAATTTTAAGCAGCCAGAGCACAGAAAACTGTTCTTGTGCTCACAGAAACAGGACCTCAGGGAGGGCTGTGGTAGAGTCTGTGGGTCACAGCCTCATATGCATGATGGCCTCAGCGACCATCACAGTGAGAATGAATCCTAAGAGGTCCACATATGGGTAGAGGGGCTCGCCTCTGATATCTCACCCCATAGCTTCCGCTGATACTGCTCGGTACTCCTTGACAGGAGGAAACATACTCTGCGGTAAAAAGTCCACCTGCAGGCTTCAGATGGAACTAACCAGACCTGGGTTTCATCCCAGCTTGGGCACTTTATAGCTTTATGACCTTGACCACGTGATTTAACCTGTCTGATCCCTAGAGATAAAACAACCTAGCCTGTGTATGTGATGGGACTCTTAAATGAGAAGACATGTATGCAGGGCCTGTTATGACTAATTTATTAATACACCTGGCTAGTTAGGTTTCTCTTCCTTTAAAACAATTTTTTTGGGGGGGGCCTTAATAAAAGAATCTACCCTTTAAGATACTCAGTTTAGAAATTCTTTCCCAGTTTAGAAATTATTTCCCCGGAAAGGGTGGAGTACAATTTTAAGAGTCGGTGAAGAACATCAAGAAAGAGGAGGGCTCTCCAAGGGGGCTCTGCCCCTGCCGCTCACCTTTCAAGTGCTTCTCCCGCCTGGTGAATGCCGGCAGTCGGGGGGCCGGGCTGCGCTTGGAAGCTGTGCTGCTGCATTTATGCCAGCCATTCAGGGCTCTCAAAATGTTGGCGTAGGATATAGTTTGAAAGTTATTACTTGGGATTCAGGAGACTCCAGGTGGCTTTTGAGAGCTGCCCCCAAATGCAGCGGAGATGCATCCTCAGCTGTTCACTTGCAGGACTTTCATTATTTTTCATGTTTATTTCTGGCTGGAGCCAGAGCTGGGGAGAGCTGGAGTATTCATGAGCTCACACTGTCTGTTTATTTATTTATTTTTTTTACATTTTACCAATCCCTTTGTTTCACTGGGAGAGAAAGAAGCTTGCTCCCCAGTCCCCTTGCCCCACCGTAGGGTTCAGGGAAACTGGACTTTGTGATTGTAAATCACCTGTGAAAAAGACAAAGCCCTTGGCGCCCTTCCTGGCTAAAGCTTCAAGATGAGCAGTGATAGCGGAAATTAATGAAAGCTGCTGCTGAGCTCCGGGCCTGTTGGTGGCTGCCGAGATGAAAGGCAGCGAGCAGCTGAAGTCGGCCGTGGGATGAGCATTCCGATAAGGATTTCTGTTTGGGATACAGATACTGCCTAAGCTGGGGGCTCCAGCCAAGCCTCAGGTTTCTTGGGGCCAGTTCTGACTTGCTCACGAATAACCTGTTTTTCTTTCTTTCAAAATGCGATCTTCTTCCCTATAATCTGACCACCCTCTACCCCAAGAAAAAAAGACACAGACCTCCAAACACCATACAGTAATAGCTTGAGGTGAAGTCAAATATCTGCATCTCTCTCTTCTTTTTTCCTTTTTAACAGCAGAATGAGCCCTAGTTGAACTCATTTTCCCCTTCATCTCGGCTAGTCCCCTTGGGCTGCCCAGGAATCCACTTAGGAAGCAAACCAGCCAGCCTTTTTAATTGTCCTCCTGTGACTGGACTAAATTTGGCGTCCTAATGTTTGAAGGCTGGAGTTCTTGGGCCTAGGACTATGCGTGTCATCACTGAACATGGCCAGTCATTTGCCCTCAGCCCGACTCTCTTGCGAATTTGATTGGCTGGAGCTCAGATGGCCTAGTGCTTGGGGTCAGACTTCAAACATGGAAGGAGGTAAGGGAATAAGGCCACAGGGGTGGGGGTGATCTTGTTAAAAATAGAGCGATTTCTTGTTCATGCACAGGGAATGTATTCTTCTCAATGTTCCAATGTCTTCCTGAAAGAAACACTGAAGTGGAAAGGACACACTCTGGGGCAACATGTGTGTGCCTAATAAGGGTAAGTCGTGGCACAAGTACATACATGTTTTTTGCATGTGAGAGCTGTGTCTCAGACACTTTGTGATTCTCTCAAGACTTAGGAATCTATTTTAAATTGATATTGATGAATTTAACATCCATGGTTTTGGATGTTATTGTCGGCATAGAGCTGTGACATGATAGTAATTTTTATGACCTTGATAATTTTGTGTTTTTTTCGATTAAATAGCAGTTATGTTCTCTATTTGGGGGAATGAGCCCTTCTGAAGTCTGTTTCCCTTGTTCTCTTCACAAGTAAACTTTTTCTTTTCCTTTCAAAATGTTTTGATCTCTGAGCCTTCCTTTGACTTTTTCAACTGGAAACTTGATTCAGTTATTCATAGTCTTTCTTGCTTGTTGTTCAGGCTTTTTTTAGTGTGATGACTTTTTCTGTGTGCAAAACTCACCCACATATCATGACATTTTGCACTGATCCCACCCAGGCACTGTGCAGCCACAGGCTATTGATTCATCTCGAAGCCGCAGTTCATAGATGCAGCCTCGTACACAAACATCTGGTGGTATCAGAAGAACTTGGGAATATATGAATCCGTAATTTTCTCCCACTTGTACTTTCTTTCTGGACAGTTAACATGTCTTCTTGAGGGGACTGAGGACGAATTGCAAATATCTGTAGCTTCCCTGTGATCGATCTTAATGGGCTCTGGGTTCTCACTGTCTCTTGGGGTCCCAGAACAGAAGAGTGGATGGACAGCTTTGAGACAGACACATTGAAACTCGCAGAGTTATTGAAAATGAAATGACTTTAAGTTTCCAGTCCAGGTAAGTGCTCACTCCTGTGCCATTTCTGCGGATTTTGATGGAGAACAGTCCGTGGTTCAGAACTGACAGCAAGTTTGTGACTTCCCCTGAGACTCACAACCCAGAACACATGACTTGAGGGTACTGGGGAATGTGAGATATTCTCTAAAAACACTCTCCTATTCTGCCTCCCAGGAGCAGCAGCTGGAAGGGAAGAAAGGGAAAACGAAGACACACGCTGCAAAGATGAATGTCTCAGGGTTCTCTGGGGGAGGCGGACTCTGCTGGGCATTCACACATGGGACCCTGCAAGTCATGAGAAAATATGAGGAAGCCACAGGCCATGAATGGATGCAGACCCCCAAAGTTCCCACACAAGGAACTTCATCCAGCAGCACATGCTCACTACACACATGATCTCAGCTACCAGTTGCTGCAGGCCCATGCTGGCCTGGATCCTCTGTATCTGAGAGATGTCAAGACAGTGGGGACAAGTAAAAAGATCATTTTGGTTCTCTTTCTCCAAATGCCTGAGACTGGTGAAGTGGATGCTGTGTTTGCAGAATGATCAACGGGAGTTTTCAAAATACTTCAGGCAAATGCATTGTATCTTTTCTGAACATTCCTGCCATGGTCACACAGAAGTTCATCGTCCCAGGGTGAATTCTCAGGCCTATGTTTATCCAGCTCTCTAATGAGGCTGACCAATTTAATTGCCAAGTGCCAGGTTTTACTGAATTTGCTGCTTCTAGGAGACCTGGAAGCACTCTGGGCACATGAGAAGCCTTTGATCAGTTCCTATCACCAGAGGCAAGGCACCTTTAGATAGCTGCTTTGTCCGTACCTCATAGAGTAGGGCTTTCAAAATTGTCCTGCAGTGGGGACAGGTCAGTGCTTGCTGGAAGTCAGCCACAGGTGCTCTGCAATCGAGGCCTTTGCCGCAGGCATGTCACCCTGACAGCTCCTAGCGCATCTGAAGGGATCTGGAGTCACTGTGCGACAGGCGAGATCACACCTTCCTGAGATCCCACCCCCATCCTGCCACCCCCATTTCTCTCCTTTGATTGCATTTCCATTAAAAAGCCAATCAAAATAAAACAAGGATTTCACCCACCTTTGTAGGACTCCAGGATTCCTGGATGGCAATTTGTAGGTTCTGTGTTTATTCAACTATCAAACAATATTCTACTTAGTCCCTCTTTTGTGTAGGAAGCATGTAAGGAGATCTAGCATGTTGAGTGGTGAAGAGGAAAGACTTGGACGATGGAATGGTAGTATTACATTTGACAAGATGGAAAGTATTTCCTTTAATTTGTGCATAGAATTTCTTTCTTAGCATGATCAAAAAGTACAAAAAGATAGTATTTTAAATTTTGCAACACATACTAACAAAGACCCTCTAGGCAATATTTTCATTATATAAAACTGAAACAGTCAACACTAGTTGTAACAAATTCCTTCAGAAAATTTCCCTGTACTATATAGTCCTAGAAATTTCAGGGACCCTTTCTCCTCCCTAATATATTACTGAGTCAAATAATCAATTCATAATTTTCTATGGAGAAAATGAAGGCTCCTCAACAGTAGGAAATTATTCAGATCAGATGATGATCAAAATACATTGAATACATCTGACCCTCTGCTTTGTCTCACCTACTTCTTTTTACTGCTTATGTGCCACCTACCTACTCTGGGAAGTGTTATCTTATCTCCCAGATTAAGGATTCCCTTGTTTACATTCTGACAGCCTGGATCTTGTCCTTCACAGCACATTTAAAAAAAAATTGTATTAAATCTTCCTCTTGTCACTTGCTTAGTGTCTGTCTTCCAGGAACATCCAGAACCCCTGTCCTCTTCTCAAGAATGGCTGCCTGCATCAGGGGCACACAGAGCATCGCTCCATGAATGATCAGTGCATTAATATGCATTGCACAGAGGTTTTGTAAAGGAAGGACACTTACTATTTATTTTCTTGTTTCTGTGTGTCTCAAGGCAAGGAAAATGGTTTGTATGGAGAAATAATGGGGTAGAGGGGTGAGGTTCTGGGATTTGAGGGTTTAATTTTCTTTAAGAATCTTGTCAACTGATTGGCCTCAAGTCCAAACAAAGTTTCCTTTTCCATTCACATGGTATTATTAGCTTCTTATCCTGAAGGTCTTGGCAAAAATTAAGTTAAATAAAGCTTTTCCTTTTTTAATCATTAGAAGGCAATGCATCACTATATACTGTCATAGCACACTTGGCCTCCGTGGTCCTGGTGGGTATGTTTACCTTGGGATGCATGCACAGACACCCAGAGCAGAGGCCTCTGGTGCAGAGCCGGCGTTTTGTCCTTGGTTCCACTCTTCCTTCCGGTTCTGCACATCATTCAGGATGGCAGATCCATGCCCATGAAGAGCTGTTCACTCCCAATATAAATCATGTGATTCATACATATAACCTTGGGTGTAGACAGTGACAAAGAGCACACGCAGTGTAAGAATGTGGGAAGCCTGACGCTAGGGAGATGAAGTTGCCTCTCACCAACCCATAATTTCCAGTATTGGCCGCCTTTCCTCCCCTCTGTCCCTAACGGGAGGTAAGTGGAGCCCCAGTCACATTACAGGAGGCCTCTTTATATGGACAAAGTCAGCTTCTGAGATTCCAAAAAGAAATGATTATCAACCAGGCAGAGTGAGGGCTGAGTAGAAGGGGAAGGGATGCCCCTTGACCACAATTTTTTTCTTTCTTACAAATTTTGGGACTCCATGAAGAGCGTAGTTCTTAGTGATGGAAGTATCTCTTTCACAGAGTGATGAAGAAACAGTAGGGGCAAAGATGAGGGCAGCCGCACCTCTGGGGCTGACCTGGTGTTTGGGGTGCTCAGCACACAGGGCCTGGCATGTTATTGGATATAAGGACAGGGAACAAAGTGGCTGGAGATGCTCATCAGTTAACATTATTTCTGAAACCTAAGTGGGTGTGGCAAGAACCTTTTTGGAGAACTTTAAAAGATGAGAGTGTTGCATGGGGGGAAGAACAGCACATTTTATAAGGATGGAAAAAACACAAGGGACACTTGCATTGATAGTCATCTCAGTACCCACTGATTTCATCATGCATTTCTGTTTTGCAGGCTATGCAGCTTTACTGTGATGAACTTTCTCTTGTGTCCCACTCTGGTGCTGTATTTTCCTTCCTGATTTTCTAAGATTCCTCTTTTGATCATTTCCTTTGTATTTCAAGAGCTTTCTTTAATCATTCTTGTGGTGACAAATTTTCTTAGTTTTCTTTCATTTGCGAATGTTTTGATTTACCCTCTCATTCCTGGAGGATATTTTTGCAAGAGAGAATTCTGAGTTGATGGTTCTTCTCTTTCAGTACTTTAAAAATGTGCCATTTCTTCCTGGTGTCCTTCATTTCTGAGGGGAAATTTGCTGCCATTCAAAGTATTTTTCCCCTATAAAAGTCTTATTTCTCCCCTGCAGCTTTGTAGATTTATTTTCTTTGTCTTTAGTTTTCATAAGTCTGATTGTGATGTGTCCTGGCATGGGTTTCTTTGGGTTTATCCTGTTCGGAATTTGCTAAGCTTCTTGAATCTTTAGGTTTGTGTTTTTTGCCAAATTGGGGGAAATTTTTGTCATTATTTTTTGTAGTTAAAATGTTTTTTTTAATATTCAATAATCCTAAAGACAATTTTAATAATCCCCCCCACACACACACATATCCAATAGTGGTACTTTGGTGCATTTCTTTTTGTTTTTCTCTAGATTTATTTGGTATGTGGAAACACATGTAACTCTTGTACACAGTTTTATAAACAATATTTACATTACCACAATCCATGTAGTAAACATATCTATCACCTACAAAAGTTTTCTTGTATCCCTTATATGTGTGTGTAAAGAACAGTTAACATAAGATCTTTTCCTTTTTATAAATTTTTAGGTCATCTGTATTTTCTTGCTAACTATAGGTGCTATGTTGTACAGCAGATCTCTGGAACTTGCTCCTCTTGTATAACTTTATACCCATTGAACAACAACTTCCCATCACCCCCTTCCCTCATTTTACCATTCTAATGTCAACTTCTATACATTTGAATCTTTTAGGTGTCTCATATAAGAAGAATCACACAGCATTTGTCCTCCTTTGACTACTAATTTCGCTTAACATAATGTCTTCTAGGTCCATTCATCTATTACAAATTGTAGGACTTCCATCTTTATTAAAGCTGAATAATATTCTAACGTATGTATATAGCACATTTTCTTTATCCACCTGTCATTGGACATGTGTGTTTTCATATCTTGGCTATGTGAATAATGCTGTAATGGCTATGGGAGTGCAGATACCTCTTTGAGATCCTGATTTCAGTTTTTGAACATATACCCAGAAGGGGGACTGCTGGATCATATAGTAATGTTATTCTATTTTTTTCAGGAACTTCCATACTGTTTTCTATAGTGGCCGTACCATTTTACATTTCTACCAACAGTGTTCAAGAGTTCCAATTTCTCTACAACCTCACCAACATTTGTTATCTTTTGACTTTTTATTTATTTTTTTATTCAGCATCCACCATATGCTAATAGCATGTTGGGAATACAGAAGTCTTCTTTATTCAAATGGTCTCTCCACTCAAGGGTCTCATAGTCCAGAGTGGGGGGTTAAACTTAATGCTTGGTACAGTAGAAGGCAAGGTGGAGATGTGCTGTGAGAGCGGTTCACCTTGTGGTAGGGGTTGACTAGATGGATTACCATGGTGGCAAGAGGGATCAGGAGCTGGGTGCCCTATAATTGTGCCCAAGAAGCTCTCTTCTATAAGTTGGTGTACTGAGGGCAGGCTCTCCAGATAGCCTGTGGATTTAATACTTTTTCTAGGAAGGGGATGAATTTGTTCTGAGCCATCCACATGCTCTCCTAAGCCCCTTTGTGCACATGAGCATGATTCTGTGAGGTAGCCCACTGGGGCTGGGAAAAACAGGAAATCTGCCTGGTCTGTACATGGATACTCGGAAGAGAGGCTTGGAACAGGGAAATGAAAAGCAACCCTTATTCAGGCAAAAGTTTAAAGGCTAGGGCTCCATGAAAAAGATTTCAGAATGGCCTCTCTAAACCTTCATTCATTAATAATGATGATGGTGAGGACGATAATTATGCTAATAATGTAATAAGCTCTGATAATGATACTTCGACTTTACCCAGTTCATTGCTTCATTGGATTCTCACACCACCATGAGATGGGTATTATCATGTCCATATTGCAATTGAAGAAGCGAACTCTTAAAAGCATTTTGGGCTTGTGCACGATGGAAGGCGAGTGAGTGATAATGGAGCAATCCTCTAAAGCAGCCTCTTAAAAAAAAACCCAAATCAAAAAATTGAAAATGAATAGACTGTCAGAGATATTTTGCCTTCCCTCCCCTCCCCCGCCCTTGAGTTCCTGACCTATTCAGCCTGCTCAGGTGATATTTACACCAGTGCTTCCTGTTGAATGAGATCTTTTAGCTTAGAATAGTAACTTTTCTATTGTAATAATGATGATGGCTGTTAATTATCATAATGGTATTTTTTATTAACACAAAACCATATGCCAAGGATAGTGCAGTGTTTGCTTTTTCTTGTATAATCCTTATGACCATCCTAGGAGGAACATGTTACCATCTCCACTGCTACAGATGGAGTTGAATGTTAGAGACCTTGAGTGATTCGCCTAAAATAATATAGCTAATGAGGGGCAAAGGCAGGATTTGAAACAGGTCCTTCTGATTTCCAAGCCTATGCTTTAGCCTCCAAATCCTATTGTATCCCACACTAATGTTCTCTAATACGGGGTTTGCAGAATCTGGACTCTGCTCACACTCGCAGCATGTAG
Source organism: Phataginus tricuspis (assembly GCA_029783875.1). Lineage (NCBI taxonomy): Eukaryota > Metazoa > Chordata > Mammalia > Pholidota > Manidae > Phataginus > Phataginus tricuspis. Next base: position 17,843 of record JAQQAC010003686.1, read on the forward strand.
CATGAACACTGAGAAGTGAATGGCAAGCGGAAATCTCCTTTTTGCAGTTTCCCTCTTGCCTTTTGCCTCTGCAGGCTGCTTGTTTAGTGTTGCATCCTGGGCCCCATTTTAAGGCTGTACTGCCCAAGACGTGAGTGGTGTATGAAAACCGAAGACTCACTGTTCACTCATGGGTGTTAATCAATGGCAAATTAGAATTGAATTGATATATGCATATGACATGCACATTAATTCCAAATGTGTTTATTGTAATTAATGCTATTACAATGAATAGCAAAGGAATCAGGGAATGATTAGCTACACTTAGTATTTGTTACGGTTTGTTTAAAGAAGTTAAACATAAAATTAGTTAAGGTTTGAGGAGTGATGTTTCATTTCCACGGTGAACATGGCTGCGAGGCTTGGGTTTTTGTGAGTTGGGAGGCTTCAAGGGGGTTTCCCATGCAAGATTTTACAGAAAACTGAGTCAGTGAGACTATGATCCTTAATTAATGATGTGGTTTTCCTTTTTAATAACTTGGATATCACAGTTGTTCCCTGTTGTCACATCTATATTAAAAAGACTACCAACTCAGAAAGAGAAAATGGAGGAGATAGAAAAGTAGACTCTAAAACATGTAAAAGATCAGTATATACTTTTAAAAGACATGTGCTGCATTAACTAAGGGGTGGAGTATTCAGATTTCTGACTTCTATGTTCTGGCACCTTCGTTTGGGCGATCCTTATTTAATCCTCAGAATGACTGTAAGGAAGTATTAAAATGAGAAGCCTGGGGCTCAGAGAAATTTCACTTGCTCAAAGTTACATAACTGCTGGGTGGAGAAGTAGGGATGTGACTCTAGGTCTGTGTGAATTCAAATCCATGCTTGCCCCACTGAATGGTGTGCTTCTCCCTAAATACCAGTCTTCCTCAGTTGGCTCCCCTCCTCTGGCTGGCCGCCTCCTAACTGGGTGGACTT
>JAQQAC010003701.1:0-20369 GCA_029783875.1 Phataginus tricuspis
TGCAACAGTTAGAAAATTAAGAAAGAAAAGATATTAGAAAACAGAACATCTCCCTGTACTTGAAGGAAATTTGTATGTGTTTCCACTGAAATTCATAAAACAAGATATATTCTAAGATGCTAGAATTTTCCTAGTGTTTTATTCACAAGAATAACTGAAGGATCTTGTGCTTTAAATTTAGTGTAGGACTTGTATGTTAACACACACAGACACACACCCTCTTAACTGTTTTCATGAATGTTTGGTTGTAGAAAATATACTGCACGCTATTATATTTCTCATGTCATAATAGTGAATTCAAAAAATTCTTCCTATCGAATGACATAAACAGGAAGTGGGTTGCTTATTAAAATAATGTTTTACACTAAACTCTAGATTTTCACATCATTGGATATTTTATATATGCCAGTCTAAAACACAGTCAGCCTTAAAGAGTTAATAGACTATTTAGAATTAAAAACTGTTAAACATAACTTACGACATCACTGAAAGTTTCTATCATAATCTGATTGAAACAGGAGAGAGAGAGAAAGGTTGTTCTTTCTGAATGTATTGGTTAACTTTCAAAAATAATTGAAATATAGTTGATACACAATATTATACTGGCTACAGATGTAGAACATAGTGATTCAAAATTTATATACATTACGGTGTTGGTTAACTTCCGGCCATTACCATGACAATAGAATGAGTGGTTACCTGATAAGATTGTACCACAGCTCTTGGAAAATAAAAGCAAAATTGTCATTGTGATATTCTTAGGCAGAAAAATAGATATGATCGGTAGAGGGAGAATAAGGCCAGTAAAGGCCCCTAAATGGGACTCCAAGAGCTACCCAGATGTAACCAGAGAGCCAGAAAGGACGCACAGAGTTCATGCCCTTTGCAGTGTGAGCTCAGTCCGAGTCTGGGCTCCCCTACCTGGCAGGCAGAGCGAGGCTTTCCAAGCTTTTCCAGCCACCTCTCAGCCCAACTGGTGAGGCACATACAGGGTCCAGCACCAAATCTTCCATCTCTCTCGTGGGCAGATCAGCCCGCTAACAGTCTCCACCGATGCGGACCAGCCACTGCCTACTGGTGGGCAGAAAGGCAACCTGTGCACATCCCACCAACAGACGCAGGCTCCAATCCCAAAAGAGGACCAGGCGCTGGTCAGCAAAGTGACTTGAGCTTATGGGCATCACAAGATGCCTTCCTCCTAAAGATGCTGCTCTCTAGACAAGGAAACGTCATGATCTGTCTAATACAAGGGAACAGAGGAACCCAGAGAAAATGAGGAGACAGAGGAATATGTTCCAAACAAAAGAACAAGGTAAGACACCCAAAAGGGGTTTGTCTTGCCAATGGGTTTCAGCCCCTGGCAAGTCCACTATGGATTCGATGAGACCGAGAAATGACAATGGAATGTTTTTGGGGTGAAAGAGTTTATACCCAGCTTTATTCCCACGGTGGCAGGTCAATCACTAGAATCCCATCCACTCAGAGCAAGTCTTCATGCAGCCTGATGGCCTCTGCCTCTGGGCCTCTCGCCCCCGCAGCCGCCTCAGTCTCTGTCCTCGGCGCTGCCACCACTCCAGTCTCTGCTCTCCTGAAGCCGGGCAACCCGAAGCACTGGGAAGAGCTCTTTATGCAGAGTCAATAACAACACATTGCCCACCCGTGTGCAGTAAGCAAGCCAACCAGGGCCAGGTGAGAATCCTGGCCATAGGAACCTTCACTTTATCCACACTACACAACCTATTTTTTACATGTATGTCTGGGGACACAGATGCAGAAATTTCTATTTAAAAAAGACTGCAGACTAGCCAAAAACTGAAGACAAAACACATACAGATGGCCAGGGGATGTGTGTGTGTGAGGGGACCTGACGGCCCTGGCACGGGTGAGCCTGCTTGCCTCTAGTGAGAAAGTACTTCTGCTCCTCTCCTCCCTGCCGGCGGGGCTTTGGTTTGCACCTGCTTTCACACTGCTCACAGGCCTGTGCCCTGAAATCCCTTTTCTCTGTTGAGTCATTGATTTCTCCTTCAACACCAGACTGTTCTTGTCAAAATCCAAATAGGCATTGATATTATTCATATTAAAAAAGATAATTAATTCTCCTTAATCTCACATAACTCTAGATAAAATTTCATCTTTCTTCTGCTTTCAAAGCAAATTCTGGAAGCTGTTCCCCATTTCTAAACCTCCATTGCAAACCCCTTGCCAATAAGACACGTGAATATTTGCCTACTCAGGTGATCTGTTTTCTCTTTCGTGTTACTTGAATTATACTCAATAGTCACATGATGGACTGATCCCTTCTACTGGAAAGACTGTCTTTTCCAGGATCCCATTACACCACACTCTCTGGGTTTGTATATCTTTCTACCCCTTTATTGCCACTTACTCTTCCATGGCTTGACGTTTTCATGCTGCAATTTCCTAGACCTGTTCTTCAGCTCTCCACACAGTCCCTCCCTAGTTGTTTTCTTTTGATCTACTCTCCTATCCTTGCAGGCCACGGGGATACCAGGGACCCCTTAGGCCTGTCTTCCCACCTAGCAACTCAGATGATATCCAGACTAAAATACCCAGCTTCTTATCTGACATTCCTATTGAGATAATCAGTAGACATTTCAAATTTATTATGCTCAAAAGAACGCTCTTAGTTATATACCCAAACCCAAACCCTGCTTTAGTCTTTTCCAGAAAACAGACCAGCCATCTGCTTAACTGCTCAGGCCTAACTTATGGGGGCTCTTCTCGATCTCCTTACTCCACGCGCTACTTCTAGCCATCTGCTATCCATGCTTCAAAACATAGTCCCAGTCATAGTATTTTTTTATCACCTCCACTTCTGAAACTCAAACTACGATGTCTCTTCTCAGAACACAATAAAAGCCTCCAAAGAGGTCTTCTGTTTTAATGCTTTTTCCTATAGTCCATTCTCTATAAAGCAGCCAGGGTAATATTCTCATCATGTCAGTCATCATCTGGCTTCCCTTTACTTGAAATCCATCAATGCCTTTCATTAAAATGTAAGTAAGACTCCAATGTGTGTACAGGGTATGTGGGGATCCCCTGCTCCAGCCCTTGCCCGTTTCCAGACTTGTCTTCTCTGCCCATCACTTTGGACCAGCCTCACTGCAGCTTTCTGAACACACCTTCCCAATTTCAGTGCACTGACACCTGCTGTCCTTCCTGAATGGAAGGCTCTCCTCCTGGACGTCCTATGCCTGTTTGCCCTCTTGTCAAATGTAAACCTCGCCGTGGTCCTGCCTTGAACACCACAGCTTGAGCAGCACTCCGCTGTTCTCCATTAGCCCAGCCCACTCTGCTACACATTTCTCACATACACCACATTATATCGTGGGTCCTATTTCCCAATTTTATTGATAAATTGGCTTATAACGTTATATTAATTCAAGGTATTGAGATAAACCCTTATACAAGAATGGCTGTCATCAAGAAGACAACAGAAGACAAGTGTGGGTGAGGGAATCCCTTACACGGTGATGGGACAGTGGGTTGGTGCAGCCACTGTGGGAAACAGTGTAGAAGTACCTTAAAAATTAAAAGCAGAGAGAAGATTAAAGATGGCAGCGTGAGAGGTGAGACAGAGGCTTCCTCCTAAAACTGCATATAATATGAAAATATAACTGATACAACTACTCCTGAAAGAGCAACAGGAAAGAGGACTGCAACAAACTGCATACACCTGGAGACAAGAGCAGACCGCACAGAACAGGGTAACATACTAAAGCTGTGGCCCTGCAGGACCCAAGCCCTTCCCCCACCCCAGCTCATCAGTGGCAGGAAGAGAAACGGAGCAAGGAGGGAGTGGAGACCTGCAACTGCTGAATACCTAACTCTGGAGATCTGCTCTGGGAGCACAAACCTATATTTCATGGTGCTTGCATGATACTCTCATAATTAGGGGGTTTTAAAGCTAACACAGGCAGAATTCTTGGAGACACTGAGATTCAAGCTGCTTGTGGAAGGCAGGAATCTATATCTGGCTGCTCAGGGACAAAAGAAAGGCGGGCAGTCTGAGAGACTTCCTAACAAGGAAGCCCTTAGCAAGAGGGCTGTTAAAGGGGCAAGGATTGCACAGAGCTTACTGCTCAGGAGAAAGGACAGGTAGACAAAACTGTCCAGGTGCACTCTGTCCAGTAGGTTGGGAGCTTTCATAGTCTTCAGGTGTTCCAGCTCCCTGGCTCCCTACATAACTTCAAGAAACCCTTCCACGATAGGCAGCCTACTGCAACTTTCTCCTGGCCAGGCCCACCTGACTCTTAAACTGGCAAACCCTACCCTGGTGTTAGGCCAGCCAGAGGGAAGATCTGTCTACAGCAACTACAAATAGAAAGCATAGATGCTTGTACCTGTGTGCTCGGCACACTGGTACAGGCAGTAGAGACAGGCATAACAGCCGGGATGCAGGAAACAGCTCTTTCCTCCCCCAGGCAATAATACCACTCCCCTGTGACCTCTGACATTGCTTCAGGGACTGAGCAGCTCCAGTGAGTATAGCTTCTGTGCACTAGAGGGTGCCATATGCAAACATGAGATGCCAAAGGAACCTAGTTCAGAGTAAAATTATTAATAGCACTCCTAAGAAATATTTAAATGACATGGACCTCATAACTCTTCCTGAAAGGGAGTTCAAAATGAAAATTATTAACATGCTCATGGAGGTACAGAAAAATATTCAAGAACTAAGGAATGAACTCCTGTCTGAGATCCAATCATTCACGAGCACAATGGAGGGTATTAAAAGCAGATTGGATACGGTAGAGGAGACGATAAATGAAATAGAAACTAGAGAAGAGGAATACAAAGAAGATGAGGCACAGAGAGAAAAAAGAATCTCTAAGAATGAAAGAATATTGAGAGAACAGTGTGACCAATCCAAACGGAAAAATATTCACATTATAGGGGTACCAGAAGAAGAGAGAGATAAAGGGATAGAAAGTGTCTTTGAGGAGGTAATTACTGAAAACTTCCAGAATCTTGGGAAGGAGATAGTCTCTCAGGCCTTTGAGATGCACCGATCTCCCAACACAAGGGACACAAGGAAGACAACACCAAGACATATAGTAATTAAAATGGCAAAGATCAAGGATAAGGATAGACTATTAAAAGCAGCCAGAGAGAGAAATAAGATCACATACAAAGGGAAGCCCATCCGGCTATAATCAGACTTCTCAGCAGAAATCTTACAGGCCAGAAGGAAGTGGCATGATGAATTTAATGCAATGAAGCAGAAGGGCCTTGAACCAAGGTTACTTTATCTGGCAAGATTATCATTTAAATTTGAAGGAAGGATTAAAACATTCTCAGATAAGAAAAAACTGAGAGAATTTACTTCCCACAAACTATCTCTACAATGCATTTTGGAGGGATTGCTATAGATGGAAGTGTTCCTACAGTTTAATAGCTGTCACCAGAGGTAATAAAACCACAGTAAAGAAAGTAGAACAGCTAATTACTAAGCAAATGCAAAATTAAATTAACTATCCTCAAAGTCAATCAAGGGATGGATAAACAGTACAGAATATACCTAATATATAAAGAATGGAGGAGGAAGAAAAAGGAGGAGAAAAAAAACGAACCTTTAGGTTGTGTTTGTAATAGCATATTAAGTGGGTTAAGTTAGACTCTTAGATAGTAAGGAAGTTAACCTTGAACCTTTGGTAACCACAAATCTAAAGCCTGCAAAGGCAATAAGTACATACCTATTGTTAATCACCATAAATGTAAATTGACTGAATGCACCAATCAAAAGACATAGAGTCACTGAATGGATAGAAAAAGAAGATCCACCTATATGCTGCCTAAAAGAGACTCGCTTTATACTCAAAGACATACACAGACTAAAAGTGAAGGGATGGAAAAAGACATTTCATGCAACTAATAGGGAGAAAAAAGCAGGAGTTGCAGTACTTATATCAGACAAAATAGACTTCAAAGCAAAGAAAGTCACAAGAGACAAAGAATGACATTACATAATGATAAAAGAGTCAATCCAACAAGAAGATATAACCATTATAAATATCTATGCACCCAACAAAGGAGCACCTACATATGTGAAACAAATACTAACAAAATTAAAAGGGGAAATAGAATGCAATGCATTCATTCTAGGAGACTTCAACATACCACTCACTCTGAAGGACAGATCAACCAAACAGAAAATAAGTAAGGAGACAGAGGCACTGAGCAACACCTTAGAACAGATGGACCTAACAGACATCTACAGAACTCTACACCCAAAAGCACCAGAATACACATTCTCCTCAAGTACACATGGAACATTTTCAAGAAGATATCATATACAAGGCCACAAAAAGAGCCTCAGTAAATTCAGAAAGATTGAAATTGTGCGAACCAGTTTCTCAGACCACAAAAGTATGAAACTAGAAATAAATTATGCAAAGAAAATGAAAAATCCCACAAACACATGGAGGCTTCATAACATGCTCCTAAATAACCAATGGATCAATGACCAAATAAAAACAAAGAGCAAACAATATATGGAGACAAATGACAACAATGATTGCACACTGCAAAATCTGTGGGATGCAACAAATCCGTGCTAAGAGTGAAAGTATATTGCAATACAAGGCCTACATCAGGAAAGAACATTCGCATATGAGCACTCTAAACTTACAATTAATGAAACTAGAAAAAGAAGAACAAATGAGAACCAAAGCCAGTAGAAGGAGGGACATAATAAAGATTAGAGCAGAAATAAATAAAAATGAGAAGAATAAAACAATAGAAAGGATCAACAAAAGCAAGAGCTGGTTCTTCAAGAAAATAAACAAAACAGATAAACCCCTAGCCAGACTTATCAGGAAAAAAAGACGTCCACTCAAATAAACAGAATCAGACATGAGAAACGAAAAATCACTACGGACAACACAGAAATACGAAGAATTATTAGAGAATACTATGAAAATTATATGCTAACAAACCAGACAACCTAGAAGAAATGGACAAATTTCTAGAAAAATATAACCTTCCAAGGTTGACCCAGAAAGAAACACAAAATCTCAACAGACCAATTACTAGCAACAAAATTGAACTGGTAATCAAAAGTGTACCTAAGAACAAAACTCCTGGAGCAGATGGCTTCACTGCTGAATAAATTCACGAACATTTAGTGAAGACCTAATACCCATCCTCTTAAAGTTTTCCAAGGAGTAGAAGAAGAGGGAATACTTCCAAACTCATTCTATGAGGCCAGCATCACTCTAATACCAAAACCGGACAAAGACACCACAAAAAAAGAAAACTACAGACCAATATCCCTGATTAACATAGATGCAAAAATACTCAACAAAATATTAGCAAACCGAATTCAAAAATACATCAAGAGGATCATACACCATGATCAAGTGGGATTCATACCAGGGATGCAAGAATGGTACAACATTCGAAAATCCATCAACATCATCCACCACATCAACAAAAAGAAGGACAAAAGCTACATGATCATCTCCATAGATGCTAAAAAACCACTTGAGAAAATTCAACATCGATTCATGATAAAAACTCTCAACAAAATGGATATAGAGGGCAAGTACCTCAACATAATAAAGGCCATATATGACAAACCCACAGCCAACATTATACTTAGCGAGAAGGTGAAAGCTTTTCCTTTAAGATTAGGAACAAGACAAGGATGCCCACTCTCCCCACTTTTATTCAACATGTTTCTGGAGGTCCTAGTCACAGCAATCAGACAACACAAAGAAATGAAAGGCATCCATATTGTCAAGGAAGAAGTCAAACGGTCCCTGTTCGCAGATGACATGATATTGTACATAAAAAAACACTATATAATCCACTCCAAAACTACTAGATCTAATATCTGAATTCAGCAAATTTTGAGGATACAAAATTAATACACAGAAAACTGTTGCATTCCTATACACTAAGAGTGAAATAGGAGAAAGAGAAATCAGGGAAACAATTCCATTCACAATTGCATCCAAAAGAATAAAATACCTAGGAATAAACCTAACCAAGGAAGTGAAAGACTTATACTCTGAAAACTACAAGGCACTTATGAGAGAAATTAAAGAAGAAACCAATAAATGGAAACACAGCCCGTGCTCATGGATAAGAATTAATATTGTCAAAATGGCCATCCTGCCTAAAGCAATCTACAGATTCAATTCAATCCCTATCAAAATACCAACAGCATTCTTCAATGAACTAGAGCAAATAGTTCTAAAATTCATATGGAACCACAAAAAAACCTGAATAGCCAAAGCAATCCTAAGAAGAAGAAAGCTGGGGGAATTACACTCCCTGACTCCAAGCTCTACCACAAAGCCACAGTAATCAAGAAAATTTGGTACTGGCACAAGAACAGACCCATAGACCAATGAAACAGACTAGAGAGCCCATATATAAACCCAAGCATATATGGTCAATTAATATATGATAAACGAGCCATGGAGATACAATGGGTAAATGACAGCCTCTTCAACAGTGGGTGGTGGCAAAACTGGACAACTACATACAAGAGAATGAAATTGGATTACTGTCTAAGCCCATACACAAAAGTAAACTCAAAATGGATCAAAGACCTGAAGGTAAGTCATGAAACCATAAAACTCTTGGAAAAAAATATAGCCAAAAATCTCTTGGACATAAACATGAGCAACTTCTTTATGAACATATCCCCCCAGGCAAGGGAAACAAAAGCAAAAATGGACAAGTGGGAATATATCAAAATAAAATGCTTCTGTACAGCAAAGTACCCCATAAGTAGAACAAAAAGACATCCTACAGTATAGGAGAATATATTCATAAATGACATATTAGATAAGGGGTTGACATCCAAAATATATAAAGAGCTCATGCACCTCAACAAACCAAAAGCAAATAAGCCAATTAAAAAATGTGCAGAGGAGCTGAACAGAAACTTCTCCAAAGAAGAAATTCAAATGGCCAACAGGTACATGAAAAGATGCTCCACATCACTAATCATCAGAGAAATGCAAATTAAAACCACAATGAGATATCACCTCACACCAGTTAGAATGGCCACCATCCAAAAGACAAACAACAACAAATGTTGGTGATGATGGGGAGAAAGGGGAACCCTCCTACACTGCTGGTGGGAATGTAAAATTGTTCAACCATTGTGGAAAGCAGTATGGAGGTTCCTCAAAAAACTCAAAATAGAAATACCATTTGACCCAGGAATTCCACTCATAGGAATTTACCCTAAGAATGCAGCAGCCCAATTTGAAAAAGACAGATGCACCCCTATGTTTATCGCAGCACTATTTACAATAGCCAAGAAATGGAAACAGTCTAAGTGTCCATCAGTAGATGGATGGATAAAGAAGAGATGGTACATATACACAATGGAATATTATTCAGCCATAAGAAGAAAACAAATCCTACCATTTGCAACAACATGGATGGAGCTAGAGGATATTGTGCTCAGTGAAATAAACCGGGCAGAGGAAAACAAGTATCAAATAATGTCACTCATCTGTGCAGTATAAGAACAAAGAAAAAACTGAAGGAATAAAACAGCAGCAGACTCACAGAACCCAAGAATGGACTAACAGGTACCAAAGGGAAAGGGGTTGGGGAGGATGGGTGGGAAGGGAGGGACAAGGGGGAAAAGGGGCATTACGATTAGCAGACATAATAAAGACAAGTAGCGATTCTATAGCATCTTACTATGCTGATGGACAGTGACTGTAAAGGGGTATGTGGTGGGGACTTGATAATAGGGAGGTCTAGTAACCAAAATGTTCTTCATGGAATTGTAAATTAATAATAGCAAAATAAGAAATTTAAAAATAATAATAAAAGCAGAAGTACCCCTAATACAGCAGTGATACTTCTAGGTTGATATATCTGAGGGAAACAAATCACTGTCTTGAAGAGACATGAGCACCACAACATTTATTGCAGCAAACATCACATTAACTAAAACAATGAAACAATTTGAGCATCTACTGATGGATGAATGGATAAAGAAAATGAAGTATGTATCTACTATGAGTTATATTTAACTTCCTATTAAAGCATAATAAGTATAAAAATATTCAACATACAGAGAGGTTGAACTTGATCAGTTTTCTCAAGCTGAACGCTGGGCATATAATCTGCATTCACAGGAAGAAACAGAAAACTACCTGTGCAGCCTGCCAGCTATTAACCTTCCTAAAGCATGTTTTGCTGCATCTGTTCTTCAGCTCAGTGTATCTTTGGTGACTTGCTTCTTTACCTCTTCATGTTTCTGAGATTAATCCACATTGTTGCAAGCACTCTGAGAACATGTACTCATGTTGTATGAATATGACACAATTTATTTACCCATTTCATCATCAGTGAGCTGATGTTTTTTGTCTGTTACCACATACCTGTTGTCAAAGACTACACAAACGCCTCAGTCAGAAATTCTCCCAACTGTATGCCTGCTGGGGCACTGAGCACAGACATGTTCAGCTTAAGTCTCTGCTGCTGTGTACAGTGTAATGTGGAGATGTAAGTGATTTGTCTGCTTGCTTGCTTTTTTCCCTTTTCATTGTCTTTCCCCATTGGGATGTAAACATTTTGAGTGCAGGTGTTTTATCTGTCTTGCTCACAGCTATGACACACGAGTGAATGAATTGATGAATGGAGGAGGAAGCTGTATCTGAAAGAAGTAGTGTTCAATGATCACATTTCTTGAAACCCTGTGATCTGGTGTACTAATCAGATACATTCCCCTACAGAACTGCTTACATATGTGAGCCTGACTATTCTCATGTAAATTTAGAACAAATAAGAGGTACTTCATTTATTACCAGGTTCTTGGAGGAGGATGAAGCTGGCAAGGCACATAAATTGTTAAATTTTTTGCAGATCGACCAATATGATGATAATATTTCATTTTTGATCCCTCAGTCAACCCCTTTTAAAATCAAACAGCACATTGACCATGCTTGCTGTCCTCAATTCTTGGAGAACTGGGGGAAATGGGATGAACTCTGAGCTGACTCCTCTTCCCTGGATGGTATATGCTTAACCTTAATGACCCTGTTACATATTTGAAAAATGATTTTAGTATTCTTCCTACCCATATTCCTGTATGTTTCTCCAACATTTTGAAAAACACTTGGGCATTCAGCACTCTCATGTGGTCCTCTCTATGCAATATCCTGTGCTTTTAGCCATCATTATTAGGTTATCTGGAAAATAGTTTTCACTAATGTGTTGCAGACAAACAAAAGTTAAATACTGTATTTCTTATTAAAGTATCAAACACACGATGATTACACTGAGTACATGGCTATTTTAGAAAATTACATTCAGTTACTTTTCCTTCCACCTGACAAACTGGAACACATACACACTGTCTTCCTAAATGTCTGGGTCAGTGTATTACCCTTCAGAATAGAAAAGGTGGTAATTCTCTTATTTTTGGATCGTTTCTGGAGTTATATGGCAGTACCATACATCCCAAAAGTACTGTCTTTCCCCCTGTTCTCCTAGACACAGTCATTTAAAATCACATGCAATTTACTTCCTGTGGGTAAAATTGCAGTATTTCCAGAATCTCTGGCCTGCCCTTAGTGCATCTCCATATCAGTAGTGATTATGAGGGGGCACAAGGGACTATCTGGACCGGAGAGGTTGGGTGGGGTCTCCTGCAGCCGGCTAGTGAGAGACACAGGTGAGCAGGAGGAGACAGCTACTTGTGAGCCATAGACAGGTTTCTCCCTCCTTATTCCTGCCTTTGACTGATTTAGGTTTCAAAGGTTTATTTGCCCAAGGCTGGGAACATGTTTTATCCCCAAAGTTATACCTCCAAAAGGTAAAACTGTAGAGCAAGTAATTTTAATTCATGTGTCTGAAAACCATGGGGTATTTTTTTTTAATACAGGGCAGGAGAAAGGGAAGATGTAAGAAAGGAAAGAAGAGATGAAGGAAGGGAGACCAAGAGGCCACACGCTTTATATTGATCCTTTTTCTTTTTTCTGCACAACGGAGCCCTCTCCAGTTTAATCCTCGCTCAGGCTCCCAGTCACAGTCCGCATGAGAGGGAGACAGCTGTTAAAACGCTTCCCCGCCACTCTTCATGCCTTGAGCCTGCCCAGTGCCCTCTTCAGAGCGCCAGTCACATCCTTGTTTCGCAGGCTGTAGGTGAGCGGGTTCAGCATCGGTGTGAGGATGGTGTAGAACACGGAGAAGACCTTGTCCTGGTTTGGCTTGTGGTACGAGTGAGGCAGCGTGTAGGTGTACATGGCAGCTCCATAGAACAGTGTCACCACCGTCATGTGAGATGAGCAGGTGGCAAACGCTTTCTTCCTGCCCTCCTCTGAGCTCATGCGGTGGACGGTGGTCAGGATTTGGGCGTAGGAGGCGATCACCACAGAGAAAGGGATGAGCAGCATCACAACGCAGCACACGTACATCACCGTCTCATAGAGACGTGTCAGCGCACGCCAGCCTCAGGACCGCGGGGGCCTCGCAGAAGAAATGGTTAATCTCCCGGGAAGCGCAGAAAGGGAAGCTCATGGTGATGGGCGTTAGCAGAAAGCCATCCAAGGAGCCCCCAAACCAGGACCCCGCTATGATCATCCAACGGACCCTCCGGCTCATGAGGACAGGATAGCGCAGCGGGTGGCAGATGGCCACATAGTGGTCGTAGGCCATGAGGCCCAGCAGGAAGAACTCAGCCCCCACCAGCGTGAGGTAGAGGAAGTGCTGAGCTGTGCACCCCACAAAGGAGATGGTTCTTTGACCCAGCAGGTAATCGAGCAGCATCTTGGGCACGATGGTGGAGATGTACGTCATGTCGATGAAGGACAGGTGGCTGAGCAGGAAGTACATGGGGGTGTGGAGCCGGGAGTCCGTGCGGATCAGGAAGATCATGACCCCGTTGGCCACCAGAGCAACGACGAAGATGAGGGAGATGATGACAACAAGAAAGCCTGCAACGTCCCTCCTGTCGAACAGCCCCATGAAGGTGAAGCCCGAGGAGGATGTGTTGTACCTGTCCATTGGCCCCACGGTGGCGCTGCTGTGATCTGGAATCTTCCGAGTAAATTGATGATTTCTGCAGGGAATTAATATAACAGCATACAGGTTGATTTGGAGGCAGTAAGCTTCCACAAGGTGAAAGAAAACATTTTAAAATATTTTTTTATGACTTTGGCTCTGATATCCAGCAAATAATCTGTTCTAAAAATGTTTTTAAGTAAAAATGATTATTTTATTTTAAATCAATAATTCTTTAAATGCACAAGATGATGTCAACAGATGCTAACAGGGATGCATATAAACAATACCTAAGGGTGCATACCGTGGTTTGTAAGAGTTATGCCTGGTCTGGTGCGTGTGTGCGTGTGTGTGTGTGTGTGTCTGTGTATACACTTGTGTTTCTGCATGCACGTGTGCATGTGTGTGTGAACATACTACCTTACAAGGGTTTAAATCTATAACTTTATTAAATGAATATATTACATGTGCATTATATTATATGAATATGTTAAATGAATATGTAATAATATATAACTATATTAAATGAATAATCAGCATCACCGCCATCTCCAGAACATCTCAATACTGGTTCTCAGTAGCTTATGTTCTCCATTTAGTCACAAATATGGATGGTCTATAATTTTAACTAGAGTTTCTGCCTACATTACGAGTATTTTTTTTTTTTGGTGTCTTTTTGTCCATATTTCAGGCAAAATTTATGGGAGCAAATAAAGTGAGAAATTGAAACTATTCTCACAAACTCAGCAATGGAAGGGTGATCCAGTACAAGAGGCATTCACCATTCTAGATTTATATTTGTATATTTTTAAGAAAGATATTTCAAATTTCGGATGGAGAAGAATTAGCATTAAGATTATAGTCAGCGTGACCATCAGCTATTATGACTTAACATTAGCAATTAGGATTCCGAGGACGTAGCACAGGGACATACACCCTGAGATGCAACTCACCTGTCATTTTTGGAATTTGAAAATTTTTCATAGTCATTCATAATTAAGAAAAACTGATTGAGGTTTATATAATTTCAGGCGATCACCAAGGAAAAAAATCCACAACAAATTCTTTGAAGTTAAGGATGATTTTTCATGTGTTTTAATGTTAAATATGTCAAAGCAAGATACGTTTTACCAATATGTTTGTGAGATAAATTGATCAAACTTGTGTGTACTCCATGAAATATTCTAAAAATATGAGTATATGGGTCCATTGCACAGAAAAAAAATGCTATTAAGAATAGTTCCAACAATGATATGAAGAGTTTCCTTTGTGCCAAATGCTTCTTATCTGTTAACTCACTGAGTCTCACGACCCCTTTTCACCGACGGCAGGATTGTGAGCAGTGTTCCCAGGGCCCCACAGGCTGTCAGTGGCAGGATGTTTGGACCAGGCAGTGTCAGCTCATTTTGTGCTCTTACCTACAGCCCAGAAAATCAACTAACCTCTTCCAGCTGTTTTCAAATAAAATGTTTCAACAATGAGTCTAATTTTTAACTACATGTGATCATTAATATGACTAGTAGAATTCAATCATGAATGAGTGAATCATATAAATCATTATAATGAAGACAGCTGATTTTTAAGAGCAAACTCTGTTTTTCCTGTTTATCTTCTCTTTTCTGTCGATTTGAGAATCTTTGATGCCAGGCTTCATAAATTCTCTTGACACCACGTGTGATTTCAATCTGCTTCATTTTTACTTACCTCTCTACTTTCCACTAATGGAGCCCATGAAAATGTGTATATGAGAGGAAAACACCATCCAGTTTATGGCAGTTTAAGTATTAGTAGTATTTCAGCTACTTCCACATCTTCGATATTTGGGATCTAACTTTTATCATTCCCTAAATTCCCACTAAGTTTTTCTTTTACAAAGTCATCGCTTTCTTTGCACTTTATTCACACTCATTCCAAAATCTTTTGAAAATCTTCTACTATCATAGTTGTTGTCTTTCCTCCCACTTACAGTCCTGACACTAATAAAGGCAGAGTCTAAAGGCGTCTCCATTTTTCAGCTGGCTGGCCTTACTCTCCTCTGTGCACACAGAAGGTCGCATTTGTCAGAGAGCAGCCCCGTTTGGTTAATTTATAATCTGTTATCTCACTGTGAGGAAGCATAATGAGAAAGACTTATACCAGTTGAATTGCTCTTGGGCATAGATTGCTATTGTTTTATACAAATGAAAATAATCAGAAAATATCTGGAATAATTCTGTGGCTTTATACTGAAATTTTCTTCTGAAGCGATATAGTAGAAATAGAGTAAAACAAAATTTAGACCCAAAGTTCTTCTAGTGATCATGGCATTAATTACTTGTTATGCTAGATTCTCTCCCCAAACTTTCTGAGTCTCAGTTTCTGTTTACATTAAATTTAGATAATATAATTCTCAGGGCTGCTCTGTAAGTCAAATAAGAAATTCTTAGGTGAAAATACTTTATCCAGTGCAAATGTCAGTTTTGTATCCATATATGTTAATTATTCCAAAACTATTAATAAGAGTGTGAGAATTCCTTATCTCTTCTTTAAACAATCTACATATTTAACTAAAATCTATTAATTTAAAATGTTGACTTCTTGAACCTCAGACCTATAAACTCTGGCACTCTGGTGGAATTATTTTAGATCTTAAATCCCTTATATTTTTTCTAAACATCTCATGGTTTGAAGGAAATGGTCTATAATGTATTTTCTCAAAAAATTGCACATTTAAGCCTGTAGAGAACTTTAATGTCTTTGAGAAGCATAGATATGTTTGGCTTGAAACTTACTAGAACTTAAGAAAAAAGTTGTTGGATAAAATTGGTATGATTTTTTGGATGAAGTTTCCTTTAAGTCTTAACTTAAATTACTTTTTTTATATACACACCAGTCATGAAAGAGAGCAATATATTTATTCCATCCTGACATTTGCAAATATTCTCTATTATTTTATAAAAGTTACACATTTGATTGAGTGGAGATGTTTGGAATTACTTATTCCCAACTTACCTGAAGTTAGGATGCGATTCCCCTCGGGACTGGAAGATCACCGAGCCCAACCTTTAAGTCAAATGGGAATGGAATCTCTAAGGTGTAAGTTGCTGTCTTTCCCCGGATGGCCGCTGGCCAACTTTCTGCCAAAGGGAAGAGCACCCTGCATCCCCTCTTGGTGCAGCAGCCCCACTGATAGTACTCGCTTGGCTTAAAATGCCTCAAGAAACCTCCTTCTTGCCCTCTAGATGTGCCCAGAGGCAACTTCTTCCCTTGTCAACATTTAGCCTTTCAAAATGTGAATATACTAAAACATCCTTCTTCTCCTGTCTCTGTGCCAGGTTATGCTTCCTGATTCTTGTGTGCATTCATCTATGAATTCTATGCCCAAAGTGCTCAAATTCCTGGTACTAACTTGAGAAGGTCTTTCACAGCATCTATTTTAAAATGCATTATTTCAATTTCAACAATTACTTTCAACAATTACTTTGTTCCAGTGCAAAATAGATGGTAGAATATTACTTTTCCCTTTTTACACCAGAAATCTCACACTGTTGGTACATCATGTGCACATTTAAACTCTTCCAGCTGAATTTCATTTCACATGAGAGTTTTGCAAGCCATGTAAATGCATACTTGTGCAGATTTGAAATGAAACAAAACCTTATGCATATCCCTAAATCCTGTATGTATTCCTAAATTCTGCACAGTGTTTCAAAAAGTTGGAATCACTAAGAATAAAATAAAATTGAAATAAGAATCATAAAGTTAAAGATAATAAAATGACAATTTCAACAAATTTTAAGTACTGTTTGGAACATCACTCAAGGGAGTGTCCCAGAACCATGTTCTTTGTCAACCACATAGCCCTCCTGTGAGGACCCCTAAAGAGAGCACATACTCAGAAAACCCACAACTAAAAACACCCACTGTTTCTGATGGGTGGTCATTCTGTGGCATAGAGGGCACTAAAACTATGCTTGTGAACCACTGGCAGAGCACAACCGAAGAAGGCAGGTGTCTGTACAACCTTTAAAGTCATGGTGGAAAGGTGATCTGTGCACCACCAACAGCCAGGCAAGAGCCCTGAGCTTGCCGTCAGAGGGCCCTCAGGAGCCTGCCTGTGTGTCCTAGGACATGCAACTCCAATTCTCCAACCCCTGTGTCTTCATCTGTAAAAATAGGGCAAGGACACAAAGGTAATCATGTCAGTGGTGGGGAAGGGAGTCCGCATTGGCAGGGACTTAGGAAGGCTCCCGTATACTGTGCCCTATGAACTAAGACTAAATGCATGGTTTTCACTTACCCCTCTAGGTCTTTCAAATAGTATAGTTCCTATACCATTTAATTCACAAGGTCAAGATTTCCTTAAATTTTATTAGACCAAAGGATTCTATAACAAATACGTTATTAGTGGTAAAAAAAGATATCTAATATAATGTCCAGTACAGGAATCTTGAACAGAAAAAAAAAGACCTTATGCTACATGTTAGATCTATAAGGTTGAATGAGATCAGGTCCCTAACTGGAGGACAGACAAGCAATTGATTATTGCATCTTTAGTTAATCTTTGACATTAACGATTTCAAAGTCAGAATGTCTAACATACAATAAACAGTAAGCCACCATTTTAATAGAAACACATATTATGGCTAAATACATTTACTAATGGTTAAAAAAATAAAAAGTAAAAAGGAGGAAATGTTTATTAACATTACATGCACACAGACATAAAAAGGCATTTAATAGAAAAGAAGATTCTTTGCACTCTTTCACTCATTAGAACCCTTATAGCCAGAAATTTGCAATGCCTATTCCAGAAATTCCCAGAAATAATCAGTCTGCTTCCTAACGCACTTGCATCTGGAGTGGGAGACATGGGGCAGCCATTCTCCCACTGAACAGGTACCTGGGGTTAGCAGCCCTCGAGCTGTAGGAAAACCTGCCTCCATTTCCTTACATGTAACTTACATAAGTCTCTGTTATGTCTATAAAGAGAGTCAGTTCATTCAGACCCCTCGAAATGCTGTGGAAATTCAGTCCTTTCCTAATTCAGCAAATACTCAGTATCATTGGAAGAGCTGGGAAGCGACTCAGCATTTGATCCCCGGGATCTTCCTGCACGATTCCAAAGTATTGCAGAAGCAGCTAGATGATTCACTGAATTGCTAAATTTAATCAAGTGTCTTTCTTTGTTTAAACCAACCCTCAAACTACTGAATCCAGTCATTTAATTTTCAAAAAGCCTTAGCAATTTATTCATTTTTCCCATAACCTCCCTTGTTTAACCTCATGACCTCAGAATCCTCAAATCTTTTCTCATCTATGCAACCTGAAGGCAGTTATGAAAAGCAGTTATGTTGCACTCCCCTCTTGGTGTGCATAAAGAAATGGAATGCCCTTCATTGATATCAAAAGGTGCCCAAATGCCTAATTTTATCCTAAACTTTGGCCCAACTAAAGAAGGTCATGTCTGTCACTTACTTGGAGCTGAGTCCCCTCCAGACAGATATTCCGAGAAGAATGTGATATTCGATGGTGGAGATGGTCACCCAAGTTTACTGAAAGAAAATGAATGTTTACAAAGGGAAGACCTTGAAGATCTGGCCTGTGTGCATAGCTGAACTCTGCATCTTCCTCCTGAAGATCAGCACATGGAGGTTTTTAATTTGGATTTATGAGTTTGGATTTGCTGAGTTGTAGTGGAGGGGTATCCTTAGCAACAGGTGATGCAGTCAGCATACAGACACGCGGTAAGTCATGAAGAGCTATTTTGTAATAAACTCTGTAGGAGGGAGAACCTTTAAAAAATGCCCCCAAAATCCCTGAAACATTTTGCATTGACAGGACAATTCATACAAGTTTTTAGCCTTCTAGAAAAGTGTGTTAACACTGCTCCCTATCTTTACAAGGAAATTCTTAGAAACCAAAGAGAGAGAATTGTGAAAAATGAATAGACATGAACCCAGAAGCCGACTATTAAATAGCATTGAATTGTCTCTGGATGTTCTGCGTCTGGGATCCCTGGCACGAATGGGAGCGCCCGAGTGAGAGGGGCAGTGATTTAAATAGTTTTCTGAGAAGGCCACAGTAAAGTGCTCTTGGAAAGAGCAGGTCTCCTCCCTGTGGGTCTCAGCAGACGTCAGTGAGACAGAATGGCTGCAGCTAATTAGAAGTGTATTTATGGTTTGGCAGGGTGGGAGAAAAGGGTTTGTGCCTGGAGAAAAGGGTTTCCAGGGCTGGCTCCAAAGTGCACATCCCTGACTTTCTGAGCATTTCATCCGAAATTACTCTTTCCAGAGAAATGTGGGAACTAATGTGAAAAGCCATAAAAAAGATGAAAACTAGTCAAATTTCAATTATTTTAGCACTTTGTTTGTAGTTTAAAAATCACCACTTTATCTGAATCATTACAGGAAATGTATACACTGAGGAAAACAAGGAAAGCATTTAAAATGTATAATACACAGACAGCCACTGAAAGCATATCATACATATGGTTATCCTTAGAAAACTGCATTTCCTTACAGTGTTTCATATCATCACAAAACATAAAATATCCTTACAAAATTGCATTTCCCCTGCAGATATCTATATTATCTATATCATCTATATCTATATATGCACAGCATTCATATACCAACACATATATATTTCTGTGTATGTGTGTAAATTTACATATAATTTGAAAAATTCCATTGTTCATAAACTACTTCATAGGAAGTGTTCCAGATATTTTTCCAAATGTAACATTCAATATACACAGGGTACTCTACCCTCATGATATGTTTGATTTCACTTAACATATGCTGTATTTTCAATGCACACTTTTTTTTAATCGTGGCACCAAAAAGTCCTGTGGTGGTGAGCACCCTTATGATTTTGAGTATGTGTCTTGGAGTGTTTCTTCCACCAAATTTTCTTCCATTAGAATCATTTAGGCAACTTGTATAATATTTTTGAAGTTTTAGTGTAATTTTTAAGTTGTATTTCTAAAATACAGTCAGTTCACTTTCCTACTGTCTGCTAATTTCCACTTCACTGATACACACTCATAACTCCCTGTCTTAAAAATAAATAAACACACATATTCACATCTCTGGTATTTCTGGCCTAGACAAGTGAATTTAACTGATATTTTCTCTAGTGATTGCATATCTTGGTGACCATTCTTTACAAACTGTGTGTGTCTGTGTGTGTGTTTGTGCATACCTCATTGCTATATCATTTTCCCCAATAGTTGTGAAGGTTACTCAGAAAGTGGTGGGTCTGCAGCTAGACACATGTGAAGCAGGAGACCTTAATCTTCTTGAATGTGTTGGGATTTGTTATTTTCTAAATTGCCCACTTCATGTGTCCTTATTTATTAGAAATGTTATTCTTTTAGACTT
>JAQQAC010003752.1:0-11034 GCA_029783875.1 Phataginus tricuspis
AAGTGGGGAGAGTGGGCATCCTTGTCTTGTTCCCAATCTTAAAGGAAAAGCTTTCAGCTTCTCGCTGTTAAGTATAATGTTGGCTGTGGGTTTGTCATATATAGCCTTTATTATGTTGAGGTACTTGCCCTGTATACCCATTTTGTTGAGAGTTTTTATCAATAATGGATGTTGAATTTCGTCCAATGCTTTTTCAGCATCTATGGAGATGATCATGTGGTTTTTGTCCTTTGTTGATGTGGTGGATGATGTTGATGGATTTTCGAATGTTGAACCACCCTTGCATCCCTGGAATAAATCCTACTTGATCGTGATGGATGATCCTTTGTGATGTACTTTTGAATCCAGTTTGCTAATATTTTGTTTACTATTTTTGCACCTATGTTCATCAGGGATATTGGTCTGTAGTTTTCTTTTTTTTGTGGTGTCTTTGCCCGGTTTTGGTATTAGAGTGATGCTGGCCTCATAGAATGAGTTTGGAAGTATTCCCTCTTCTTCTACTCCTTGGAAAACTTTATGGAGGATAGGTATTAGGTCTTCACTAAATGTTTGATAAAATTCAGTGGTGAAGCCATCTGGGCCAGGGTTTTATTTTTAGGTAGGTTTTTGATTACCAGTTCAATTTCATTGCTGGTAATTGGTCTGTTGAGATTTTCTGTTTCTTTCTGGGTCAACCTTGGAAGGTTGTATTTTTCTAGAAAGTTGTCCATTTCTTCTAGGTTATCCAGTTTGTTAGCATATAATTTTTCATAGTATTCTCTAATAGTTCTTTGTATTTCTGTGGTGTCCGTAGTGATTCTTCCTTTCTCATTTCTGATTCTGTTTATGTGAGTAGACTCTCTTTCTCTCTTGATAAGCCTGGCTAGGGGTTTATCTAGTTTGTTTATTTTCTTGAAGAACTAGCTCTTGCTTTCGTTAATTCTTTCTATAGTTTTATTGTTCTCGATTTTATTTGTTTCTGCTCTAATCTTTATTATGTCCCTCCTTCTACTGACTTTGGTTCTCATTTGTTCTTCTTTTTCTTGTTTCATTAATTGTAAGTTTAGACTGCTCATATGGGAATGTTCTTCTTTCTTGAGGTAGGCCTGTATTGCAATATACTTTCCTCTTAGCACGGCCTTCGCTGCCTCACACAGATTATGTGGTGTTGAATTTTTGTTGTCATTTGTTTCCATATATTGCTTGATCTCTGTTTTTATTTGGTCATTGATCCATTGATTATTTAGGAGCATGTTATTAAGCCTCCATGTGTTTGTGGGATTTTTCATTTTCTTTGCGTCATTCATTTCTAGTTTCATTCCTTTTTGGTCTGAGAAGCTGGTTGGTACAATTTCAATATTTTTGAATTTACTGAGGCTCTTTCTGTGGCCTAGTATATGATCTATTCATGAAAATGTTCCATGTGCACTTGAGAAGAATGTGTATTCTGCTGCTTTTGGGTATAGAGTTCTGTAGATGTCTGTTAGGTCCATATGTTCTAATGTGTTGGTCAGTGCCTCTGTCTCCTTACTTATTATCTGTCTGGTTGATCTGTCCTTCAGAGTGAGTGGTATGTTGAAGTCTCCTAGAATGAATGCATTGCATTCTGTTTCCCCCTTTAATTCTTTTAGTATTTGTTTCACATATGTAGGAGCTCCTGTGTTGGGTGCATAGATATTTATAATGGTTATATCTTCTTGTTGGATTGACCCTTTTATCATTATGTAATGTCCTTCTTTGTCTCTTGTGACTTTCTTTGTTTTGAAGTCTATTTTGTCTGATATAAGTACTGCAACTCCTGCTTTTTTCTCCCTATTATTTGCATGAAATGTCTTTCACCATCCCTTCACTTTTAGTCTGTGTATGTCTTTTGGTTTAAAATGAATCTCTTGAAGGCAGCATATAGATAGGTCTTGTTTTTTTATCCATTCAGTGACTGTATGTTTTTTGATTGGTGCATTCAGTCCATTTACATTTAGGGTAATTGTGTATAGGTATGTACTTATTGGCATTGCAGGCTTCAGATTCGTGGTTACCAAAGGTTCAAGGTTAACTTCCTTACTATCTAAGAGTCTAACAACTCACTTAATATGCTATTACAAACACAATACGAAGGTTCTTTGTTTGTTCGTTTTCCCTCTCCTTTTTCTTCCTCCTCCATTTTTTATATATTAGGTATCATATTCTGTACTGTTTGTCTATCCCTTGATTTACTTTGGGGACAGTTAATTTAATTTTTCATTTTATTAGTAGTTAGCTGTTCTATTTTCTTTACTGTGGTTTTGTTACCTCTGGTGACAGCTATTAAACCATAGGAACACTTCCATCTATAGAAGTCCCTCCAAAATACACTGTAGAGATGGTTTGTGGGAGTAAATTCTCTCATCTTTTGCTTATCTGGGAATTGTTTAATCCCTCATTCAAATTTAAATGATAATCTTGCCAGATAAAGTAATCTTGTTTCCAGGCCCTTCTTCTTCATTGCATTAAATATATCATGCCACTCCATTCTGGCCTGTAAGGTATCTGCTGAGAAGTCTGATAATAGCCTGATGGGTTTTCCTTTGTATATGATCTTATTTCTCTCTCTGGCTGCTTTTAATAGTCTGTCTTTATCCTTCATCTTTGCCATTTGAATTAGTATATGTCTTGATGTTGTCTTCCTTGGGTCCCTTGTGTTGGGAGATCTGTGCATCTCCATGGCCTGAGAGATTATCTCCTTCCCCAGATTGGGGAAGTTTTCAGCAATCACCTCCTCAAAGACACTTTCTATCCCTTTTTCTCTCTCCTTCTTCTGGTACTCATATAATGCAAATATTTTTCTGTTTGGATTGGTCACACAGTTCTCTCAATATTCTTTCATTCTTAGAGATCCTTTTTTCTCTCAGTGCCTCAGCTTCTTTGTATTCCTCTTCTCAAGTTTCTATTTCATTTATCGTCTCCTCCACCATATCCAATGTGCTTTTAATACCCTCCATTGTGCTCTTCAATGTCTGGATCTCCAACTGTAATTCATTCCTGAGTTCTTGAATATCTTTCCGTACCTCCATGAGCATGTTAATGATTTTTATTTTGAACTCCCTTTCAGGGAGAGTCATGAGGTCCATATCATTTAAATCTTTCTCATGTGTTGTATTCATAAGTTTACTCTGGACCAGATTCCTTTGGCATTTCATATTTGTGTATGGCGCCCTCTAGCGCCCAGAAGCTCTACTCTCTGGAGCTGCTCAGCCCCTGAAGCAATGTCGGGTATTGTAGGCGAGTGATATTGTGCCTCGAGGGCGGAAAGAGCTATTTCCTGGTTCCTGGCTGCTGTGCCTGTCTCCACTGCCTGAACCAGTGGGCCGAGCACACAGGTATAAGCCTATGTGCTTTGCATTTTTAGTTGCTGTAGACAGATCTTCCCTCTGGCTGGCCCAACACCAGGGCAGGGTTTCCTGGTTTGCAAACCTGGTGGGGCTGGCCAGGAGGAAGGCACACTAGTCTGCCTGTCACAGAAGGGGTTCTTGGAGCCATGCAGGCAGCCAGGGAGCTGGAGCACCTGAAGATCATGAAAGCTCCCAATCTGCTGGGTAGAGTGCACCCAGACAATTTTGTCTACCTGTCCTTTCTCCTGAGCGGTAAGCTCTGTGCAATCCTTGCCCCTTTACCAGCCCTCTTGCTAAGGGCCTCCTTGTTAGGAAGTCTCTCAGAGTGCCTGCCTTTATTTTGTCCCAGAGCAGCCGGATATGGATCCCTGCTTTCCACAAGCAGCTGGAATCTCAGTTTCTCCAGGAATTCTGCCTGTCTTAGCTTTCCAACCCCCTACTCATGAGAATAATATGAAAGCATAATGAAATGTAGGTTTGTGCTCCCAGAGCAAATCTCCAGAGTTAGGTATTCAGCAGTCCCAGATCTCCACTCCCTCCCTGCTCTGTTCCTCTTCCTCCTGCTGGTGAGCTGGGGTGGGGGAAGGGCTTGAATCTTGCAGGACCACAGCTTTAGTATGTTACCCTTTTCCATGAGTGTTGCTCTTGTCTCCAGGTGTATGCAGTTTGGTGCAGTCCTCTTTTCTGTTGCTCTTTCAAGAGTAGTTGTATTAGTTATATTTTCATATTATATGCAGTTTTAGGAGGAAACCTCTGTGTCACCTCTCACGCCACCATCTTTAATCCCTCAGATGTGAACTTTTTAAAAGAAACTAACAAGACATTGTTTTTACTCATTTCTATTCATATACATAGAGGTTCATTTAGAGCAAGAAAATACAAGCACTTCAAAGAGAAGGAACTTTCATTTTGCAGGCATCAGTATCCGACTGCCTACGTATAATCTTCTCTCTACATATTATGTACAGAATCACTGTGCAGTCTTGTAAACCATGACATAAGCGGAAAGGGCACTCAAATCGATTTTAGTACCCACCACATTAAAGCCTCACATGGTGGAACATGACTGCAGATGGAAGGGGAAACCACTGGAACCTGCACTCTTGCTTGGTTAATTCTTTTTTTTTATTAAAGTATCGTTGATACACAATCTTATGTTGGTTTCAAATATACAACACAGTGGTTCAACAGTTACTCATATTATTAAATCTTCACCCCCTGTAGTGTGGTTACTATGCTTGATGAACTCTTAATCCAAGGGATTCTGTATTTAAGAAAAAGTGAAAATAGAACTATGATGTTAAGAGGGAGAGTTAAATCATTTGCTGCTTTTCCAGAGAGCAGCTACAGATACAAATAGAGAGAGATATTTCATTGGCAACTTAGAGTGGAAAGTCATTGGTCCTGAATTTCTCAGGCTGCACATAGGTTCTAATCACTGAGAATAACATGAGCTTTAATAATGGAGGTTAATAATAAATGTGTGAAAAGGGATGGTCCATTGACATTCAACTCTGCAATGAAAAGGCTCTTCCAAGTGTTGGCACTGCTCTATTGGGACTGTTTTTTTTGCAGTCATTCTCAAAAGTAAAAATTACAACAATTACAAAAAAAACCCCAAAATCAGAATAATCTAATTTTTAGATGGGGAGGGGCAGGCATAGTAGAAATTATACACAGCAAGAGAATAAAGAAAATGAAAATTAAGAGAGAAGAAAGGGAAACAGTAAGATAGAGGAATCAACTAAGGGATGGAAGAAAGGAGGGTGGCAGGAAAGGACGAACTAATATTCTTGGGATGATTATTAAGTTTTTGGGCTCTCTGGTAGGTACTTTATATAAAACAATTTAAAATTCTACTTACAACTTTACGTATAGGACTCTAAAATATCTACACCTTCATTAATCTATAATTGTAGTCCTCCACTAATTAAGTAACCTCCTTAAGGGGAAGGACTTTGTCTTGTTTATCACTGTATCCCCTGTGTCTAAAATAGAGTCTGATACATTGAAGACATCGAGGGGACATTTGCTGAATAAACAACCCAACAAAGTAGGATTTTTTTTCCAGAAAAGATAATAAGTGAAAGTTGAGCTGCTTGTGGGTGGGAGGAACAAAGGAAGAGCTTTTCTGCAAAAAAAAAATTAAAATTCTGAGTGATTTTCTTCTCTTTTTCCTTATTACAGACTGTTTTCACATGCCTGATATCCACCAAGTTCAAGGTTCTATCACCCCTGTAAGAACAAAGTACATTCTTGTCTAGGCTCTAGATATGCTTAATTCTAGTATAAACTCTTAAGGTAGCATTTCACTTTTTTAATGCATCTGACTCCCCCACTAATTGAGAAGGTATTTGAAGGCAGAATCTATTCTTTTTTTTTTTAAAGAAAATGGTTGCCTATTGGCTATCATACCAATTAAAATTCCACCAATAAAGTGTGAGAGTGCCCTTTTAATAAGGAACTTTTGCATGTTGTCCAAACACCAAATGAAGATATATTTAGAGAGTTGTGAAAGTTAGATTAAGGAGACAGATAAGATTTTTATTTATTTATTTATTTATTTTTTCATTTTGGTATCGTTAATGTGCAATCACTTGAACAACATTATGGTTACTAGGAGACAGATAAGATTTGTATAAATATTTGACAAATGGGAAAGGCATAATGGCCTTTTCAGAATAGCTATTTGATTTTGATGTGCATATAATTTGAGGGAAATTAATGAATTTTGATTTAAGCATGTTGGCTTTTTATTCATAAAGAAAATGCAATTCAACCCTGACTAATCAAAAGAAGAAGCCTTGCTCACATTTACATCCCAAGGGATAATTCAGCCCTCTTCTTCACTTTGTCACTTAGAACCAGAACTAGGCTGCTTATATTGATCAAATTAACTGGATGCCTTACAAACCCTTTATATGTGCTAGATAAACCTGGCTGATGTCTGATGAATTCCTCTAAAATCTCCATATCAGTTTTTCGTAACCTGCTTTGAGCTGAATTCTACTTTGCACTTGCTTATTTCTCGTTATTGATAACTGCATATTGCCTATCAATAATTTTCTCATTTAAGCCTTTGCTGTAATAGATACATATTTATCTATTTCTTTTGCTCTTATATAAGACATTTTGACAGTTAATTCTATAGTCTAAGTATCATTTTATAAAGAAGTTTTTCTTGAATTGCTTATAGAATAATCCCCTTCTCAAATTTAATCAATAAACTTCTTGTTTTTCTAATTAGTTATTACATTGGCTCAAACAGCTTACTAGAATCAATCCATTCCTTTCTATTTCAAATCTCTGTACCATGCAATGATCTTACAATTTCATTTCCTTAACTCTATCAGTCAGCTCTGACTAATCTTTCTTTATAATTCATATCCACAGTTCAGAAATATTTCTGTGCCTTCTTACTCAACCTTTTCAATCTCTACTATCCTTTCCCTAGTTTAAGGAGACTAGAGGTAAGCGTGATATTTCAAATATGATACTATCTCCTTTTAATGAGACAGACCTGATAATTTTATGTTCTTTTTCCATTTTGTCCTCAGTTTGAAAAAGATACAGCTTTTTATTTGATCCATTGCTGATACACTAAACCAAATAACTTATGCTTAATAAATCTGAAACTTTCATATGATTCAGCATGCCACAGTTGAAATTTATTAGTAACTGATGACAAATTATGAAATTATGTATTTTTTCTAAATTTATTTTTCGTTATATACAGTAAAATTCCCTCTTTGTGGTGTGCAGCTTTATCAATTTTGACAAATGTATGGAGTCATGTGTCTATAACCAAAGTCATGATATAGAACAGTTCCATCAACTCAATTTTTTCATGCCTTTCTTTTGTGGTCAGCTGTTTCTTCCACCCTTAGTCCCTAGCAACCACTGATTAATTCTCCATTCTTATAGCTTTGACTTTACTAGCATGTCATATAAATAAGATCATTTAGTTTGCAGTCTTTTGATGTGCTTTTTTTTTTTTAGTTATCAAAAAGCATTTGAGATTTACCCATGTTGTTGCTTGTATCAGTGGGTGTTTTTTTTACGTTTTATGTCTATATAGCATTACACTCTATGGAGGTTTGTCTGTTCATTGGTTGAATAACATTTGCGTTCTTTCCAGTGTTTAGTGATTATGAGAAATGCTGCTATACACATCCACATACAGGTTTTTGTGTGAACTTATATTTACTCTCTTTTGGGGAGAAGTGGGATTTTGGGGTTGCATGATTATGCTTATTTTTATAAGAAACTGCCAAATTGTTTCTACTTTCCAATGTATGAAATGTATGAGTGTTCGAGTTCCTTTGTATCCTTAGCAGCAACTGATTTTTTTTTAGCTATTCTCATAAATATGTAGCAGCATTTCTTAGTAGTTTTAATTTGAATTTCCTTAACAATGAGGGATGGTGAGCATCATTTTATCTGCTTATTTGCCATCTGCCTACCTCCTTTGATTCAGTGTGTATTTTAAATTTTTGCCAATATTTTCATTGGACTGTTTACTTTTTGATGAGTTTTGAAAGTTCTTTATACATTATGGAAAAAAGGGCTTTCCCATATATGTGATTTACAAATATTTTTACATTGTCTGTGGCTTGTCTTCATTCTCTTCACAGTGTGTTTTGCCATCTCATGTCCCTTACCAATCTCTGGGTTAGGGAGGTGTAAGGCCCAGAGAGAAAGTTAGCTCCTATGAATGGGTTTGAACTCCTTCTCTATGGTCCCCAATGAATCCACATTCCCTTGCCTGTCCCTACTCATCGTCTACCAGTTTTAACAATTCCAGCTGAATTCTTTTTAGATTTTGGTCTGGTTGGTTACCCTGTGAATGAAGGTCTCTTATGAATTTGAGAAGTTGTGAGCTTGCAGTTTGTCCAGCTTTGGTTTTTGTTATTGTAAGAATGAGATAATGCTCTTTCCAACTCTCTACTTCCCAAGTGAAAACCAGAATTCCTTTTGTTCTGTTTTTAGTATGACTTTTCATTGACTTACGTTGGGGAAATACAATTAGAAACAAAAATATTCTGCCAACCCAGAAAACCTCTCTACAAAGGTAGAAGGAGAGAAAGAAAACAGTTTTATTATTGGATGAGTATTAAACTGGAATGTGATGCACATCACAGGCAATTTCCAAGGATATTGCAAGACAGAGAGAAATCTCATCCTTTTATGCAGCCAAGCAAATACAACCCATTAGGGGCTTGTTCCCAGATAAACAATAACTAGTTCTGAAGTATGAGGACTCAACAGCACCCTTTAGCACACCTAGTTCATCTAAAATGTACTTGCTAGTTGGAGTGACTATTTGTATTTGGTGATTGTCTATATTCAAAAGAAATATTGGATAAAGAAAAATAACTTTATTACATGTTTATGACAGGAATTAGGTTTGCAACTTGGAGCCAGATGCCACCCAAACTTAGGCTCCTATCCTGTCATGGAAAATGGGAGGTAGGGGTGCTATCTTCCCCCATAATTACATTTCAAACACATGACTCCCAGGTTCTTGAGGATATGTTCCTGGGTTGTAAAACTGGTAAGTGGCTTATTTAGGTTTTTTTTGTTTCTTTTTTTATTAAGGTATTATTGATATACACTCTTATGAAGGTTTCACATGAAAAACAATGTGGCTACTACATTTACCCATATTATCAAGTCCCCACCTATACCCCAATGCAGTCACTGTCCATTAGTGTAGTAAGATGCCACAGATTCACTATTTGCCTTCTCTGTGCTACACTGTCTTCCCGTGACCCCCCACACCATGTGTACTACACATAATACCACCCAGTTCCCTTCTCCCTCCCTCCCCACCCCCTCTCCCCTACCCCTCCCCTTTGGTAACCATTAGTTCCTTCTTGGAGTCTCTGAGTCTGTTGCTGTTTTGTTCCTTCAGTTTTGCTTCGTTGTTATACTCCACAAATGAGGGAAATCATTTGGCACTTGTCTTTCTCCACCTGGCTTATTTCACTGAGCACAGTATCCTCCAGCTCCATCCATGTTGTTGCAAATGGCAGGATTTGTTTCCTTCTTTTGGCTGAATAGTATTCCATTGTGTATATGTACCACCTCTTTTTATCCATTCATCTACTGATGGACACTTAGGTTGCTTCCATATCTTGGCTATTGTAAAAAGTGCTGCAATAAACATAGGGGTGCATATGTCTTTTGGAATCTGAGAAGTTGTATTATTTGGGTAAATTCCAAGGAGTGGGATTCCCGGGTCAAATGATATTCGTATTTTTAGTTTTTTGAGGAACCTCCATATTGCTTTCTACAATGCTTGAACTAGCTTACATTCCCACCAGCAGTGTAGGAGGGTTCCACTTTCTCTGCATCCTCGCCAGCATTTGTTGTTCTTAGTCTTTGGATGGTGGCCATCCTTACTGGTATGAGGTGATATCTCATTGTGGTTTTAATTTGCATTTCCCTGATGGTTAGTGATATGGAGCATCTTTTCATGTGTCTGTTGGCCATCTGAATTTCTTCTTTGGAGAACTGTCTCTTCATATCCTCTGCCCATTTTTTAATCAGGTTATTTGATTTTTGGGTGTTGAGCCATATCAGTTCTTTATATATTTTGGATGTTAACCCCTTGTCGGATATGTCATTTGCCAATATATTATCGCGTACTGTAGGATGCCTTTTTGTTCTATTGATAGTGTCCTTTGCTGTACAGAAGCTTTTTAGTTTGATGTAGTCCCATGAGTTCATTTTTGCTTTTGTTTCCCTGGCTTGAGGAGATGCGTTCAGGAAGAAGTCGTTCACGCTTATATTCAGGAGATTTTTGCCTATGCTGTCTTGTAAGAGTTTTATGGTTTCATGACTTACATTCAGGTCCTTGATCCATTTCGAGTTTACTTTTGTGTATGGGGTTAAACAATAATCCAGTTTCATTCTCTTGCATGTAGCTGTCCACTTTTGCCAATACCAGTTGTTGAAGAGGCTGTCGTTTCCCCATTGTATATCCATGGCTCCTTTATCATATATTAATTGACCATATATGCTTGGGTTTATATCTGGGCTCTCTGCTCTGTTCCATTGGTCTATGGGTCTGTTCTTGTGCCAGTACCAAATTGTCTTGAGTACTATGGCTTTGTAGTAAAGCTTGAAGTTGGGGACCATATTCCCCCCAGCTTTATTCTTCCTTCTCAGGATTGCTTTGGTTATTTGGGGCCTTTGTTGTTTCATATGAATTTTAGAATGATTTTCTCTAGTTCGTTGATAAATGTTGGTATTTTGATAGGAATTGTATTGAATCTGTAGATTGCTTTAGGCAGGATGGCCATTTTGACAATATTAATTCTTCCTCTCCATGAGCATGGAACGTGTTTCCATTTATTGGTATCTTCTTTAATTTCTCTCATGAGTGTTTTGTAGTTTTCAGAGTATACGTCTCTCACTACCTTCATTAGGTTTATTCCTAGGTATTTTATTTTTTTGATGCAACTGTTAATGGAATTGTTTTCCTGATTTCACTCTCTGCTAGTTCATTGGTAGTGTATAGGAATGCCACAGATTTCTGCATATTAATTTTGTATGCCACAACTTCGCTGAACTCAGATATTAGATCTAGTAGTTTTGGAGTGGATTCTTTAGGGTTTTTTATGTACAGTATCATGTCATCTGCAAACAGGGACAGTTTAACTTCTTCCCTGCCAAACTGGAT
>JAQQAC010003764.1:0-17461 GCA_029783875.1 Phataginus tricuspis
AAGTTAAATGCAAACATGTCTGTTAAGAACTGCCCTCTCCTCTAATCACCCTGTGGTCTTTTAATGCTTTTGTGTTCTTTCTAGGCCCAGCATTGCCCTGCTTGAGGTGGCCTGGGGTAACTTATCCTGTGTGTTTTCTTATGGGCACAATCCTCTGTAGAATCAGAGACATTTTTATGGAAAGGGTCAGATATTGTAGATTTACAGATATATTAGTTTCCTAGGTTACCATAATTATTTAAAACAACAGAAATTTATTCTCTTATACTTTTGAAGTCTCTGAGGGAGAAACCATTCCATGTCTCTTTTTGAACTTCTGGTGGTTCCTGGGCTAAGAGAGGCCTCATTCCAGTCTCGGCCTCTGTCTCCACAGGGACTCCTTCTTTCTGGGTGTCTCCTGTGCCCTCTCCTCTTCTGATAAGGACACCAGCCACTGGATTTAGGGCCCACCCTAATCTCTATGACCTCATCTTAATTTCATCTACAAAGACCTTATTTTCAATAAGGTCACGTTTTGAGGTTTTGAGTGAACGTGAATTTTGGGAAATACTATTTAGTCCTCAATAGAGAGTTATATAGTAACAAAAGCAGCCATAAACAATGAATGGGTGGGCCGTGTTCCAATAAAGTTTTATTTATGGACACTGAAATTTGAGTTATATATAATTTTCACATGTCATGAAACATTGTACTTTTTTCTATTTTTATGCAGTAATTTAAAAGACTGTTCTTAGTTTGTGGGCCATACCAAAACAGGCTGGGTTGGGGGATAGCCAGATTTGACCCACGGCTCATAGTCTGCCAACAGTTGATATACAGTGTTGGTGGGCACACAGAGGTAACTGTAGGGTAAGTTTTCTTCCTTCTTCTCATAAACAAAAGAGCCAAATTCTGAGAAAACCTGTTTGTGATCTGTGTTATAGTCATATTTCAACAGACAGGAAACCAGACTGATCAGTAATGATGCCTGTTTGGCAGCCTTGTTCCTGGTGTGCTGGCCAAAATTTTGGTGAGGATTTTGCTGTCAAGATTAAGAGGTGCTGTAGGCTTAGATGAAGAGCATGACCTGGACCCTTCCAATGAAGGACTAGAACATGTCCCTCATGAGCTCCTAGTATTCCCTGTGCCAGATGTTTCAGTATCTTTCTGAAGCGATTTTTAAATTAAAGGTATTTTGTGACTCAGTACTACATGGCATTCTGCTGAGATGCTGTCAATCCCTAGATACTCATTCAAGGGCCAGATATTAGATAATACTTTGCACATCTAAACAGACTTTATCTTCAAATGCTAAGAGTTGTTAAGTCAGCTAGGGGCAAAATAAATGTAAACTTTCTGATTTATCATGCATATTATTTCTAATAACATTTATGCAATGTAAATTTTTTGAAGTTATTTTTATAAAGATTGATTATATGTTTTTTTCTAATTACAAAACCAATACAACTTTGTAGAAAATTACAATAGTGTCCAAAATGAATAATATAAAGAGTAAAAGTTTACCATAATCCCAATTCCCAGGGTAATTTCTGAGAAGTTGTTATTCATTTTTCCTAAAATTTCTGCCCCATGTAATTGTGAAAGCAAATGAAAAAGTACACCTAACAGAACATTTTTCATGTTTTAAGGAGATTTTGGGACAAAGTTCATGAACAGAAAGAGCAAGGTATGATTAAGTATGAATAAGTAACTATGCACTGATTTCATAGTATGCTGATAACAGGATATGAAAAAGTCATATTTCCTGATCTTATGGGACATATATATATTTTTTGCTTTTGTTTTTGTTTTGTTTCCAAGAAGCAGAGAATGAGCCAGTGTAAGTAATAATTTACATATGTATATAGTAAAATCCTGTCATTCAGAAATTTCCGTATGCCTTGGGTTCAACAATGGATTGTTTCTCTCTGCTACAGAGAGACTCTAAAGAGATATCCACTTTTTTTAATAACATCAACATTTAAATGAAATTTTACCATCCATAACACTTATTAGTAGAGATTTTATCTGGCTGGTTATTGAAACAATCCTGTGAGCTTCTGTATGATTTAGGAATGAGTTGATAACCAGGATCTCAGGCGGATCTCAGTCTTAATGACAGGTGTGGTTTATGCACTTGACATCCCAGAACAGAATGGCCGAATTATCACCATTCTTAGATGACATGGAAATCTTGTATTCAAGAGTGGATAGATAATCCTCTACTTATACATAAAAGTGGATAATCTTAACACGATATGCTTACAAGATGCCAACATACTCTATTACTAATGTCTTAAGGAGTAACATGGATTTTGAACTAGACAGTCTGAATATGAATCCTGACTTTATTCTCATTATCTTTGGGTTGTTATGTTACTTAAACTGAGTTTTGATTTTGTTATCTGAAAAATAGGAATAAATAGTGCCACTTTTTAGAGTGTTGTAAAGATTAGTTATTAATGTGTATGTGATGCACTGGGCCAGGGTCTTGCATTAGGAGAAGCCCAGAAAGTGTTGTTTCTTTTTTATCACTACTATTTGAGAGATCTCCAGATGAGCCAAACCAACCTTCTTATTTAACAGAAGAAATTGGATTCAGAAGACTTACTGTTCTTAGGTTACTCAGGTAGCTGGTGGCAGACCAGGAAGACTAATTTTGATGCTCTGATCCTTTACTCCAGTCTTCTTCCCATCATTCACACATTCGTTCATTCATTCATTCTTTATCACCATTTATTATATACCCAGCAAGTTCTGTTTTGTGCTGAGCCTTGAGAATATTAAGGAGAATAAAAGACAAACTGTCTGGAGAAGCTTACAGTCTAGTGGAGAAAAAATGAATAATCAGATAAATTATTCTTCAGTTTCTTGGACGCTATAATGGAATTATTTTACACATACTTACAAAAATGGTTGAGGTGGTCGTTCTAACTAAGCTTTGGGGAACCATTAAGGCTTTAAAGCAACAGCATTTGAGTCTAGCCTTGTATTATGTATTGGGGATTGCAAGACAGTTAAATGTGTGTATGTGTGTGTTTGGGAGGGGGACAGTGGTTGGAGATGGTATTTTATATAGAAGAAACAGCTTGTGCAGAAGTTACAGAGGTTATTAAGGAGTGTAGCATATCATGGCAGCTTGGGCAATTTGATGTGGTTTCGGTATTGCGAAGAAGTGAGCTCAGAGGATGCCAAGCTTTCTGTGATGCCACACCTCTTTTTCTACTGAAATGCTGCCCTGCATGGTGTGGTAGCCAGAGTGCTAAGGAGATTTAAATGTACATAAGGGAATAAATGAGTTTTTGTGGACTGAGGTGGGAAACTGCCTACCATTTACAGCCCTGTTTTGGGATAAAATATGGTCCAATTTCAAAATAACAGGACCAAAATAAACATTAGGAACCCAAATTGTTCAAAGAAACTCTGTATAATGGTTGATTTACACATAGTAGGCACTAAATGAATACTGGTTAAATATTTTTATATGGTGGTTCAGTTATTCTAGAGTTACTTTTGACATAAAACTTTAGGACAATGTAGTAATTTATACAATCCCACAGAGTATAATAAAACTTTACTGACCTGAGTTACAATTATAGGTCTCTGGTTATTAATTCACCATTACAATGTGATTAATGTAATTTGGCTCATTTTCCTGGGACTGAATCCAGATAAGTTTGACTTTGATGGCTGCTAATTAGGTAAGGGATACAGTCTGTACTGTTATAAGTATCTGTCCTTATTTAATTATATCATATTTCTATGTCTAATTGAAATTATGTCTCATGTTCAATATTTTACTGCCTTTATGTGTACCTTATATGAATAAATAGTCCCTGTTTTTTTATTTTGTTGATGTGATTTACAGGAGTATTTTTGTATGTATGTGATTGAAAAGAAATCCCAACATGTTTCTCTTTTCAGTGCAATCTAAACTATATCATCTTTGGAAAACAATATCTGTTTTCAATATGTAGTAGACCTGATATTCTAACATAACCATATTCCCTCATATTTTGTTGATTCAGCAATTTATTATTTTTCTTCTTAGTGTTTCATGGCATTATCACCAGGAAATCGCATTGAATTTACTCAGAAAATCTTATAACTTGAATATGATTATAGAAATTTTAGGCTTTGTCTTGTTAAAAAGGATTTTCTTATTTACATTATCTTATGTGTATCAGTCAGGACAATCCACAATTCAGAAATAAAAATCTTGATAGGCTGGAGTGAGCTATTCGGAGCTCTGCTATGCTAGGGGCAGGAGGAGGTGAGTCGTGGGTAAGGACGGTGGAGTAAAGTGTCTATTTGTGGGCCTACTTGAAGAGAAACGGCAGCTAAGGGGGCCTGTGATAAAATTTCTGCAGTTGGCTTTTAAAAACTTAACCAAACAATGACTCATTTCCTGGTCACCTGTAGGGACTCTAAGTCTCACAGGATTTGCTTGGTGCCTTGGTTCCATTAGTTGAGTAACTTTTTCAGATAAAATGATAACTGGACAGAAATGTAGTGTTTTGAAATCTTAGAGGCCTTTTAAGCATAGGGTTGGTGATTTCCTAAACAAGCACTGAAGAGAACTTTCTGGAAATTTCTGTAGCTATGGCCACCTCTTTAGGCCAAGACATCAGTTAGCTTTTGCTATATACCAAACAGTTCCAAAACTTAGTGGCTTAAGAAAACATCTATTACTTTTCACGTTTTGGGCTGGTTTGATTGATGTTGGATGGTGGAGGATCGCTCACCGACTCATGTCTGGAGCTTCCTCTGAGTGGCTCGGATGACTGAGGTGACTGGGGCCTTTCTCCATGTGAAGAAGGCTGGCTGGGGTCTTGCCCCAAGTGGCATCGTCCAGCCGGCTAGTCTAGACTTGTTCACAAGTCCCAGCAGCAAAAGAGGGCAAGTCCTAGGGAACCCTTTCCATCTCTACTTTATCCTGTTGACCAAAGCAGATCATACAGCTAAGGGTGGATTCAAGGGTGAAAATACAGACTCCACCTCTTGATGGGAGGAGCAGCAAAGCATACAGGGCGTCAAGAAATTTGTGGTCATTTTGAAAATGAGCCAGTCACTATAGAAATTTTTCTACATGTTCAGTAAAAGGATATGGCAGTGAGCACAAGTATCTATGGCTTTAAAAATTACCACATTTACATACAATATTTGCTATAAGCTAAGTATATAATAACTTAATAAAACCCTACCAATGTAGAATGCTGAATTTAAGAAGGGAAAGAAGAAAATCCACTAACATTTCCATACTGCTTTGTATAGGCACATTCACACATATATATATTGCTTTAAAAAAAAAAACCTTTCCAGCCTCTTTTTCTTTTATTAAGGTATCATTGATATACAATCCTATGAAGGTTTCACATGAGCAACATTGTGGCTACTACATTCACCCATATTATCAAGTCGCCCCCACACCCCATTGCAGTCACTGTCCATCAGCATAGTAAGATACTATAAAATCACTACTTATCTTCTCTGTGCTATAATGCCTTCCTGGTGCCCCACACACATTATCTGTGCTAATCATAATGCCCCCTAATCCTTTTCTCCCTCCCTCACCACCCACCCTCTTCAACCCCTTCCCTTTGGTACCTGCTAGTGCCTTCTTGGAGTCTTTGAGTCTGCTGCTGTTTTGTTCCTTCAGTTTTGCTTTGTTCTTATACTCCAAAAATGAGTGAAATCATTTGGTACTTGTCTTTTTCCCCCTGGCCTATATTACTGAGCATAATACCCTCTAGCTCCATCCATGTTGTTGCAAATGATAGGATTTGTTTTCTTCTATGGCTGAATAATATTCCATTGTGTACATGTACCACCTCTTCTTTATCCATTCATCCACTGATAGTCACTTAGATTGCTTCCATATTTTAGGTATTGTAAACAGTGCTGTGATAAACACAGGGGTGCATATGTCTTCTTGAATCCGGGATCTTGTTTCCTTTGGGTAAATTCCTAGGAGTGGAATTCCTGGGTCAAATGGTATTTCTATTTTTAGTTTTTTGAGGAACCTCCTTATCGCTTTCCACAAGGTTGAATAATTCACATTCTCACCAACAGTATAGGAAGGTTCCTCTTTCTCTACACCCTCACCAGCATTTGTTGTTCCTTGTCTTTTAGATGTTTGCCATCCTAACTGGAATGAGGTGACATCTCACTGTGGTTTTAATTTGCATTTCCCTGATAATTAGCAATGTGGAGCATCTTTTCATGTGCCTGTTGGCCATCTGAATTTCTTCTTTGGAGAAGTCCCTGTTTAGATCCTTCACCCATTTTTAATTGGGTTATTTGCTTTTTGGGTGTTGAATGTGAGTTCTTTATATATTTTGGATGTTAACTCCTATCAGATATGTCATTTATGAATATATTCTCCCATAATGTAGGATGTCTTTTTGTTCTACTGATGGTATCCTTTGCTGTACAGAAGGTTTTAGTTTGATGTAGTCCCACTTGTTCATTTTTCCTTTTGTTTCCGTTGCCTGAGGAGATGTGTTCAGGAAAAAGTTGCTCATGTTTATATTCAGGAGAGTTTTGCCTATGTTTTTGTCTAAGAGTTTTGTGGTTTCATGACTTTGATCCATTTTGAGTTTACTTTTGTGCATGGAGTTAGACAATAATCCAGTTTCGTTCTCTTGCATTTGCATGTAGCTGTCCAGTTTAGTCAACACCAATTGTTGAAGAGGCTGTCTTTTTCCCATTGTATATTCATAGCTCCTTTATCATATATTAATTGGCCATATATGCTTGCATTTATATCTGGGCTCTCTAGTCTGTTCCATTGGTCTATGGGTTTGTTCTTGTGCCAGTACCAAATTGTCTTGATAACTGTGGCTTTGTAGTAGAGCTTGAAGTTGGGGAGCATAATCCCCCAGCTTTATTCTTCCTTCTCAGGATTGCTTTGGCTATTTAGGGTCTTTTGTTGTTCCATATGAATTTTAGAACTATTTGTTCTAGTTCATTGAAGAATGCTGTTGGTATTTTGATAGGGATTGCATTGAATCTGTAGATGGCTTTAGGCAGGATATCTATTTTGATAATATTAATTCTTCCTATCCATGAGCACAGGATGTATTTCCATTTATTGCTGTCTTCTTTAATTTCTCTCATGAGTGTCTTCTAGTTTTCAGGGTATAGGTCTTTTACCTCCTTAGTTAGGTTTAGTCCTAGATATTTTTATTCTTTTTGATGCAATTGCAAATGGAGTTGTTTTCCTAATTTCTCTTTCTGTTAGTTCATTGTTAGTATGTAGGAATACAACAGATTTCTGTGTTAATTTTGTATCCTGCAACTTTGCTCAATTCAGTTATTAGTTCTAATTGTTTTGGGGTAGATTCTTTAGTTTTTTTTTAAATCTTTCCAGCCTCTTTTGAAATGAATACTAGATCATTATCCTCTTTTCATAGATGTGTACATTGATGCACATAACATGTAAGAATCTTATAACTGTTTACTTAGTAAGAGAAGTGAATTTTGAACATAATTGTTTAGGTGGTAAAGCTTGTAGCCATGTCTCCATGTTGTACCCAGTGGTCTCCAGGAGATGCTCCATTGTTTATCTAATGCAGCAAGGGGCTGTAAAGGTAATTACTAGAGCTCTGTGTAATTTTTTAAAGCTATATCACTTATACATACTTATACATCATGTTCTCAATCAATGAAAAGTCTGAAGATCTATCTGTTTTTAGGAAAATTATATAATTGATATTTTCATTAAGAACTTGGTAAATTCTCTTTTACTGTTTATTTTTTATATCTGGAGTTTATTAATACCTATATTCAGTTGTTTCCACATTATTCTATGTTCACTGAAATTACAAGAATTACTGAATTTCACTAATTTTTCTGATTCTAAATATTAACAGTTCCTGAATCCATTGTACTGCAAGAAATTGTTTTATCTTACACACACACATACACATACACATACATACACATATATACTGAAACTATATGTGTGTGTGTATATATATATATCACTTTATTTATTTTACATGGCACACGCATGTCCTCCTACAGAACTCATAGTTTCCACACACCCGATATATAGCAGCAGAGAGAAATAGGTTCCCAAAACCTTCTTTAGTGAGATAATCAACAGTCCTTAAGCTTGTACTTTCACACAATAGTTAGAGAATACTTGTCCTTGTCTGCTTTACACTGAAGTCATCTCATCCATGGATTAGTGACCCAGGTCATGGGCAAAGAGTACAGACAATATCTAGTGCATTCCTTGGCACAGTAGTTAACTTTGGTGGAACAACCCAAAGAGCTCTGATTGGTGAATCTTCCTGAGCCTTCTGGGCCATTAATTGACCTTGAACTAGTTGTTTATAGTTCCTTAGTCACTTAAGTTCCCTTACATATTTGGTGGGAGGTTCAAATAAAGTAATGTAGGCAAAAATCATTTGTGAACCCTTAAAAGCTATAGAAACTTGAGTTATAAACATGCCTCAACGAAGTACCAATAAGAGGGGCCAACATAGTTATTTTAAATTCTTAATTACTGGGTTTATAAAAATTCAAGAATTTTTGGAACCACCCT
Organism: Phataginus tricuspis; assembly: GCA_029783875.1. NCBI lineage: Eukaryota > Metazoa > Chordata > Mammalia > Pholidota > Manidae > Phataginus > Phataginus tricuspis. The sequence goes on from JAQQAC010003764.1 coordinate 8,534, forward strand.
CTGTACCTTTCCTGTATCTTTAAGCTCAACAATACTGAAGAAATATTCTGAGTCTGGGAATAAACACAATTGCTCTTGACTACAGAAAGCCAGGAACTTCGTCTAGCAGGGAAATTTTTATAGTTATATTCTTGTCCCCATCATGGGGCCTCACCCCAAAAGAGAATGGAGAGGGCCTGTGGAGCCGCCTCGGGGTCTGTTCAGGAGGCAATTAACATTCCTACTTGACCATTCTTGGTGGATCTCTTCGCACCGCACAGTTCGAGACCCCTCCCCACCCTTGGCCTGGATTCCTTTAGCGAGTACTAATAATACTGCATGGCCTCAGCTTTCAGGCCGAGGTAAACTTTATGACCAATTTATGGGCTATTTTCAAAGAAGTTTCCTAGTGTTTTACAGGGACTTTATTTACTTTCATAAGACCTCATCAATGCATTCATTATAAAGAACCATGGTGGTTTGCTTTTCTGCTCTTTCCTCATGCTGCCGCCTCTACAGGAAATTACATTGCAGGCAGAGACTTCACACAGAGAAAAGATGTCTCCTTATTCACTGGAAGCAATTTCTGTCTTACGTGTTACTTCAACTGTCATAACATTCTCAGGCATGAACTTCACTCTCTGGATTAATATCTCTAGCCGCCTCTGTAGGTACCTGTAATGCCGGTGCCTGTGCGGGCGGGAAGCTCAGCGCTTGGCAGGCGGGAGAGTTGAAACAGTCTGTTGGTACATAAAGAGACTGAGGTCGTTGAAAGGTCCCACTGTCAAAGGAAGCCCCGGGACTGGTTCTGGCTGTTCCAAATGGTCCTCATTGGAGGAGGCATGACCCACTGGACTTGAGGCAGGAGACCCTGGCCCCTGCTCCTGGTCTGCTCTATGAGTCTGGGCAGTTCCCTGATATTTGACATGTTTCTTTCTCCAATTGTAACGTGGACTTAGTGTCTGCATGGGGCTTGTTATAAATAGGACAAGTGCGTGTATGCGCAGCTACCTTCAAGACATTCTCTTGCTCTCAGAAAGGTTAAGACTACAATATTTTCCTCTCCCTGGTAAAAAGAGATCTCCAGTAGTAGCTTAAAGTTACAGGCCCTGGCAGGCAGGCCCACACTGACTCTCTGATACTGCCTGCCTCGGGAACGACACAATATCACACACCTCTACTAGACCGTGATACACAATCTGGGCTGACTTGAAGATGAAAGAAAAAAAATGCCGGAATGTCTATTCAGATTGGGAACTGTTCATGAGCCATTTACATAGGCTTTTCTATTCTTTGTCATTAAATTTGTGGGTGATTTTTAATAAATCATCTTGCATTTGGTGTTCATTTTCCTGATTCTGGAATTCATTCTTATTTATTTAGTCAACACATACTTTTGGATAATCTATACGTCTAAGACACCATAGAATGCTACCATCCACTTTTAAGGTTCAGATCAAATGCTGATTTCTCCATCATTTTCTTTTTTTTTCTTTTCGATACTGTGGGTAAAGTGGGGTTCCTATGGCCAGGATCCTCACTGAACTTAAATGTAATTGGCCTGTTGCTACGCTACAGCTTCAACGCCTTTAGGCAATAAGACATTATTGTGTTAATGTAAGGGGTTCCGCCCAGTGCTCGGCCGGAGACTGGGTGGCGGGGCTGCAAGGCTGTAGGAGAGCAGAGCCGAGGGCTGGAGTGGTGGCAGCCCCGAGGACAGAGGCCCAGAGGACGCCTGTGTGGGACGGCTGTGCAGAGAGGCCCAGAGGTAGAGACCGGCTTGCTGCACCCGAAGCAGCAGTGATAACACAGACTCGCTCTGAGTGAACGGGATTTTAGTGACTGACCTGCCACCTGGAAATAAAGTTGGGTATAACCTTTTCACCCCCAAGAACCCTTTGCTGGTAAATTTCTTTGGTCACAGTGAATCTATAGCGAACTTGCCTGGAGCTGAAACTCATTTGCAAGACGGATACTCTCAGTTGCAGGCAATCTTTCTTTGTTCTAGTTTCCCACTTTTTTTCTTATAGTACATGCCATGTGATGATATATGTTAATGTTATTTGTGTACATTTATTTCCTATACTATTAATTTTTATTTATCATTGAATATCTAAACTGCCTAGCACATCTGCTTATCCTTTAGAGATACTCAGTAAATATGTAATGGAAGACATATAGAAAATAGTGTAAGACAATGATACAGAATGTTGTATGGGAAGGTGGATGGTACATATAATAATGCTCAGGGAATGAAGAAAAAATTAATTAGTGAACAGGGGAAGCCACTTGAAAGCAGTCAGGGTGGTAATGGGTGGAGATGGGGTGAAGGCATTTTAGGTAGAGAAAAAGCATCTGGCACATATGGAGAAGAATACATCTTTGGGCAGCCAAGGGAGATAAGAGACTGTAGATGCCTCTAGAGGATGGGACCTTGCAAAGACCGTGCTAAAACAATTAGATTCCTCTGAAAGCAAAGACGAGCTGCTCAAAAATGTTTGAGCAAGTGAGTGACAAGATCAAAGAGATATTTTAGGACGATTTCTCGGGTCGTACTATGCAAGATAGTGAGACAGCCGGGAGGCAGGGGGATTAGGGGAATTAGTTACTGGGGGCAAGAGTGTGAGCACTTTGGCACAGATATAAAGGCGTGAGGTAGTGAGGCTGGAGTAGAAGCGTGGACTCCAGAGATCATGGAGTAAGGATCAACAGGGCATTGTAATGGACTTTGAGGAATTGGAGAAAGGTGGAATAAAAACTGATTCCAAGGTCTCGTGTTTGGATAGCTTTCCAAATAGTGCTGCCATTTATAAAAATTGGAAAATCAGTTTTGGAGAGAAAATAATGCATTTCAGTTTTAGATTTTTTAGCTTGAGAAATGCACTGGAATATATGGGTGCAGAGGAGGTAGGTGTTTAAGCAGCTTGTTAAAAGTTCAGGACTGGAGCTTAACGAGAGAGGTCAGAGGTTAGGAAGTAAACACAGATAAAATAGAATTGTCCAGCTACTTGCTTTTATTATAAGATCCTTGATGGCAGTACCAAGTCTAATTTGTTTTTGCCATCTGCCTTTTCCTATAAAGGACCCAGCACATGGTAGGCATTTTGTGAGTCCTTTCTCTCAAAGTCTACCTTAAATCATAAGCAACTCTGTGCTGCCCGTGCCTGGGATTCTGGCAAAAGGAAGCACTTAAGTGTGAGATTAACGGACCAGTAAAATATTTAGGTGACAGTAAGTCTTCTTCTCTGTTTCCTGGGAAATACTTTATTAGTACAACTTACCAAATTAAAATTTATATTTTATTTTAAACATAAAGTAAGTTGAAAGACTTTAAGCCCGTTACAGATAGGATGCCTCAGTTAATTTTGTGTTGCTTACTTCTCAGGCCCCTTAAAGTTCTAGAAATCTGTTTCTCTAAGTCAGGTGACCCTAGATCAAGGGACTAATCCTCAAAAGACTGAGAGAGTACATTATACTAAACATCTCTATTTTTCACCATGTTTTTCTAAAAATTAATCCAGCATTGAGAAATGGTGCTGAGCCTTGTGAAAGGTACTTTTCAGTTCAGCTTCTGTGTCTTCTCAATCTGCTTCTCCTTCCCTGCCTGGGAAAGCTCACAACACGTATCTTTCCAAGTGGGAAGGGAAGAAGTCGGCTTCCCCGCCCCGCCAGTCCTCAGAGACGCCCGAACAAAGCCTGGTCGCTCCCGGAGACTTGTGCGGCTGCCAGGGCAGCTGTGTGCTCCTAGCTACGCTGTGACCGAGAAAAGTCCTTTTCTTTGCGCTGGTTTCTTAGCCCACAGACACTGGGGCACCAGGATGTTGTAGGGATTTGGGAGGCACTCTGACCTATAAATATGACCTCCCAAAGTTGCCCCCTCCTTCATGCTCTGGCCTAACCTACCATTTATACTGTAACGCAGCAGAAGGACTGTGCAGTTGTCTTTTCTCTCTCAAGGCAGACACTCACCCCTGCCAGGGTGCAGAGGAAGAAAGGGGGTGTGGATAGAGAAGGGCTTTTCCTTCAGCTTCTCCTCATTGGCTGAGAAGGTGTGGTGCCGAGACAGAGCCCGGAATCAGGACACAGCAGGAGGGCTGCTTTTTCCTAGCTGTGTGATGCTACTCAAGTTGCTTTGCCGCTCTGGACCTCCGTGGCCTTGCAAAATAAGGGGCTCTAATTGGTTGTTCTCTAAGGTATCTTTTTTCTCCTAATTACTCTATTTTTTAAAATTTCATTGGATGAAAGAGAAGAAATACTCCAAGTTAGTCTTGTCATAATACCACTGGAGTACTGGGCAATGTCTAGATCACAGATAAACACTTTTCTATGCTTTTTAAGGTACTTTGGAAAGAATAGGGTAAGCAAAGAGTGAATACCAGATAATGAAATTGATCCTGACATTTTTGTTAAATTCATGCAATGACAACCTTGAACTAGGGTCCATAAATTGGCCAGTGCCTGAGTTTTGAGGAGGTAACTGCTTCTGGGCCCAACATCTGGTTCACGAATGCTTTGAATAAACGGGTACCAGCCTGAAGGACTGTGGCACCGTATGGGAACAAGCTGGCCTCTGATTAAACAGTCCCATCTAGCTCTGCTCCTGGTTATGAGCGCCGTGTTGTCGGTTACACTGTGAGCGAGAAGCGGAGTCCATGTAGATACATGGCAGTGGTTGGCACCTGCATGTTCATGTGAGTTGTTTGCACTGAAATCCCATAACATCTCCAGGCAGTTTAATTCTGTGGTAGAACCAACTTGAATAATTAAACAAAGCAAAGATTTGACAACGCTGTACTTGTGGTACAACACAGCTGTGATTCCACAAGCTCAGTGGGAAGAAGTTGGGGGCATCTGTCATCGCAAAAGCATGCTTTGTAACAAATAGGTTAGCTGATATCCAAAGTTCTACAAAACAGAAGTTGTAAAGAACACGGTCTGTCAGGAATGAATGGGTCAAGGTGTTTGTTTTAGGGGTGTGAAAGGGGTTAGTTGATCAGGTCTGCTTGGTCACGGGCATCTTACGAAGAGAAACTCGGTGCCTGGGGTGGGTCACCACACATTACTCTCCTTGTAGAAACACTTTTATTAACTGGTTTATAGATGATCAGTAAGTAAACGACTGAGGGAAAATAGATCACTTTTTGGAACAACTAAAATTTGATGCCTTTTTTGGGTGTCTGTGATAACCCTAAAGATTGAAAAAGACTACAGACTCTTTGTCTATTACATATACCAGAAGTTTGTACATGTGAAAACATTATTTCCCGGCTGCCTTTTCTTACTGGGTAAGGCCTTAAAAAAAATAAGAAGATTCATAAGAAGTAACTAATTTTCTGATGATAGACTCTGAAAGCTCCATTGCAAAAGGATTCTCTTTTATTTTGTCCGGAATGTGATGGCTCTTTGTGTTCCAGAATAGTACAGGGGATGCTTTTCAATAGCTGTCTCCTCCACAGACACATGCAGTTCTGCAGAAGCCATCTATCTGCATGACGAGCGTGACCTGCCCAGCAGACGAGGTCCAGAGCATGTTAAGCATCAGAATGACTCTATTGCACTGCATTTCCCTAGAGCAGAAATGATCTGGATCTTAATGTTAAATACCTTTGTGGTTTGAGCTACATAAATAGACCAGCATATGGTTCTAAAAAGTAGTAATATTAACACTTGATTTGTATGCTTTGACTTAAGAACTCTCTAAGAAAAGTTGTTACTGTCATGCTTTTGCTTTGTGATTAACGTAACTACAATTACTGTGGTTTTCTAAAAAATCGATTTACCTCAGAATTCAATTTTTTCTCATTTTTAACATGAGCAATTTATGTAGCTTAAGATCACAATAAACTTATGAAATGACATATTTCAAATATTATGGAAGATATGTGAAAACAAATATTAAATATTGATTTTTTTAAACACTTTAAAATCTTCCTTTTGATGTAGGCTCTCTTAACTTCGTTGTTTTTTTTTTCCTGTATCCATTTATTTTTCCCTTCTTGACTCTTAACCCCTTTTTGGAGATTTACCCCCTTATCTGTGAACGAGGCTCTGCCGTGGCGGCCACACCTGTGTGGTTGTGCGTGCCCGTGCTGCGCAGTGCCTCATCTCGGGTGGATCACCAGGGCACCATCCAAGTACCTTTCCTCTGGTTCCTCCTCTGTCAGACTTCTGGTGTCTCTGTGGCACAATAGACATGTGTGAATTGTGTAGATGAGTCAGTCCACACAGCCCAAGTCATTCTCTACACAAAGTTCTTTCCAACTCAGTTCCTACCATCAACTGACCTCTTCAGAACGCTTCCCTGTGTTTCCTCTTGGCCAGTTCCTGAACCCTGGCATTGCTCTGCCCCCAGCAATTCACCCTCCCATTCTTAGTTATTTCATGCCTGTATATTTTTACATGGTCTCTCTGTCTGCAGTTTCTCAACTTTGATCGCTACAAACCATTTCAGAACAAAGACGTCTTTAGCCACCCGCTTTGACGTGTTTGCCACCCACTTGGCTTCAAACTATTTCACCAGATTTTCCTCATCTGTACTTTTACCTTTAATTTATCCATATGTAACTTTTAGGGCAAAGCTCCCAGACTTCCCCTACTTACGTCTCTCCATTGTGTGCTACTTGAGCTTTTTCTATAATGTGTTGCCCATTATCAGTCACATTCCTCCCACAGGCTTACTCCAAATGTGCTTAACATCTCTTCTGGACTGTGGAATGTACTCCGTTCTTTTCTTTGCCAGGAGCAGTGTGGGTGTGTGGGGGTTGCCGTGCATAGAGGTTTGGAGCTGGGGTGCTGGAACCAAATTGCCTGGCTTCAAATTTGAGCTCTGCCATTCATTACCTGATTCATGTTTTGCAGGACACTTAAACTCTCTAAGCCCCAATTCGTCTGATAAACAATACACCTTTCCCACCTAATATGGTTGTGAGGACTGAATGAGTCAATACACAAAGTGCTTAGAATGGGTCTTAACAGAGGGTGAGCCTGGGAGTACTAGCTTTGATTCATACATGTTCAGTGTTCCAGGGTCCTTTACAGTCTAAGGTTCCTTAGTCTGTTTCTTTTCATATCTTCTGAGGATTTAACACAAGATTCTGCACATAGAATATTTGTTGAAATAATCTAGCTGAATCCATGGATTTGGGATGTAGTTGCCTGAGAACAGAACAGGGCCCTGTCACATGTCATATGTCTTATACTGTGTCCCTGGCCCCTATAAGAGAGACTAACATATGGTAAATGCTCAAAAGATATTTGTTGCAAATCTTTGAATAAATGAATGAATGAATGTCAAACTTCTCAAAGTTTAACTTAGGAGCCTCTTGGGTCACAATGAAATAATATAATTGATTGTTAATTTAAAGCTAGTTTTTTATTAGTAATGATAGTATGTGTATAATACAAAAATTATATATAAAATATAAATATGTATTCACATGCAGAATATATGTACATACAATATATGGCATATCTGGTCAGTATATGTAGTATAAAACTTTAAATATATAAAATTACATTTTAAAAAAGTATATATACATATACACATAAATATATACTTTGAAAATTATAAAAAAATTAGAATACACAAGATCCATAATCAAAAACATCTATTTGGTGTATATATTTTTCAGATATTTTTCTGTACATGTGTCTGTAGACTTTTACAAAATTTTTATATTCAAAAAATAAAATTGGATCATATTGTACCTAATATTTTATAAACTCTATTATTTTGTCTATTTAAAACTGTACTGTGAACAAAATGTCTACTCCATAATGAACTCCAAAAGTGTATTAAAAAGGCCATCAAGATTTTGTTTCTTCTTCTTCCTACAACTCTTTTGGTTCTACTTTCTTACCTACCCTACAGTGTCTGCTTTGAAATACTACAATTTAAAATGCAATTTCCAAGAGGGAAAGGTCTAACCTACACTAGACCATATTAACATCTCCAAAAATATGCTTAATAACTTTGCTTTACTCTACTACTTTGATTTTCCTTTTATTGATTTTATTATATTTTATTTTACATGAATTTATAGCCCAAATTGTCCATTGATTTTTAGAACACTGAAGTTGAGGATTTAATAATAGAGCATAAAGGTGATGCACACTTAGGTAGATATTTTCAAGGAGAGCAAAAGCATTATTTTTTTCCTATTGGTGACTGTACAGTTCAACTGCTTTGGGGAACCTCACCACTGATTCTTTCTCTCTCTTAAATAGGTGTCAAAAGATAGTAAAAACACTGATGTTTCTTCCAAATTCTGTTTTTGTTTACAAAGGACTCTCAATTTCAAAAGTCACTCTAATGTCAAAATGACTAAGCAAAAAGGCACAGCAACTGACAGAAATATGACAATGATTTAACCAATAAGCCACATATTTATATTGCAAATTGGAAAAAGTAATAGAAAATGAGCTAAATCAAAATAATGGTTCGGGTGCACTGATTAAATTTCGGGTGGTAACTCCCCCACTGAGCGCGAGCCTGTGCCTAGCTTTGTGCAGGCTAGGAGAGCCCCATGCCTGTGCTGGGGACCAGAGAACCTCAGTGAGGTGAGGCTGTCTCTGCTTTCACAAATATTTACAAGCCACCGCCTTCTTCTCATTGCCACAGAAATGAAAAAACAAAGGGAAAAATAATTTAAAAAAAGGAACATCAATTGCAGTTTCAGGTTTATGAAGTATTATAGATAAGGAATTATAGTTAAGAGGGTTTTATGTTTTGTTTTAAAACAGCAAGATTTTTGACTATTGATTCTCTGAAACAGTATAGCAAGTAAAATGTTTAACAAAAGTTCAAGGCATAAGTAATGAATTTCAGGTAGAACCTATAAGTGAAATCTTTATCTGTAAATACTTGATTTGCTTTACAGGTTCAGCTGGGCTTTGAGTATGCAAGGTAAGGGGATAGAAGGAGGGGAGTAGTAATGATACCGAGTTACC
>JAQQAC010003765.1:0-10277 GCA_029783875.1 Phataginus tricuspis
AAGTTAAATGCAAACATGTCTGTTAAGAACTGCCCTCTCCTCTAATCGCCCTGTGGTCTTTTAATGCTTTTGTGTTCTTTCTAGGCCCAGCATTGCCCTGCTTGAGGTGGCCTGGGGTAACTTATCCTGTGTGTTTTCTTATGGGCACAATCCTCTGTAGAATCAGAGACATTTTTATGGAAAGGGTCAGATATTGTAGATTTACAGATATATTAGTTTCCTAGGTTACCATAATTATTTAAAACAACAGAAATTTATTCTCTTATACTTTTGGAGTCTCTGAGGGAGAAACCATTCCATGTCTCTTTTTGAACTTCTGGTGGTTCCTGGGCTAAGAGAGGCCTCATTCCAGTCTCGGCCTCTGTCTCCACAGGGACTCCTTCTTTCTGGGTGTCTCCTGTGCCCTCTCCTCTTCTGATAAGGACACCAGCCACTGGATTTAGGGCCCACCCTAATCTCTATGACCTCATCTTAATTTCATCTACAAAGACCTTATTTTCAATAAGGTCACGTTTTGAGGTTTTGAGTGAACGTGAATTTTGGGAAATACTATTTAGTCCTCAATAGAGAGTTATATAGTAACAAAAGCAGCCATAAACAATGAATGGGTGGGCCGTGTTCCAATAAAGTTTTATTTATGGACACTGAAATTTGAGTTATATATAATTTTCACATGTCATGAAACATTGTACTTTTTTCTATTTTTATGCAGTAATTTAAAAGACTGTTCTTAGTTTGTGGGCCATACCAAAACAGGCTGGGTTGGGGGATAGCCAGATTTGACCCACGGCTCATAGTCTGCCAACAGTTGATATACAGTGTTGGTGGGCACACAGAGGTAACTGTAGGGTAAGTTTTCTTCCTTCTGCTCATAAACAAAAGAGCCAAATTCTGAGAAAACCTGTTTGTGATCTGTGTTATAGTCATATTTCAACAGACAGGAAACCAGACTGATCAGTAATGATGCCTGTTTGGCAGCCTTGTTCCTGGTGTGCTGGCCAAAATTTTGGTGAGGATTTTGCTGTCAAGATTAAGAGGTGCTGTAGGCTTAGATGAAGAGCATGACCTGGACCCTTCCAATGAAGGACTAGAACATGTCCCTCATGAGCTCCTAGTATTCCCTGTGCCAGATGTTTCAGTATCTTTCTGAAGCGATTTTTAAATTAAAGGTATTTTGTGACTCAGTACTACATGGCATTCTGCTGAGATGCTGTCAATCCCTAGATACTCATTCAAGGGCCAGATATTAGATAATACTTTGCACATCTAAACAGACTTTATCTTCAAATGCTAAGAGTTGTTAAGTCAGCTAGGGGCAAAATAAATGTAAACTTTCTGATTTATCATGCATATTATTTCTAATAACATTTATGCAATGTAAATTTTTTGAAGTTATTTTTATAAAGATTGATTATATGTTTTTTTCTAATTACAAAACCAATACAACTTTGTAGAAAATTACAATAGTGTCCAAAATGAATAATATAAAGAGTAAAAGTTTACCATAATCCCAATTCCCAGGGTAATTTCTGAGAAGTTGTTATTCATTTTTCCTAAAATTTCTGCCCCATGTAATTGTGAAAGCAAATGAAAAAGTACACCTAACAGAACATTTTTCATGTTTTAAGGAGATTTTGGGACAAAGTTCATGAACAGAAAGAGCAAGGTATGATTAAGTATGAATAAGTAACTATGCACTGATTTCATAGTATGCTGATAACAGGATATGAAAAAGTCATATTTCCTGATCTTATGGGACATATATATATTTTTTGCTTTTGTTTTTGTTTTGTTTCCAAGAAGCAGAGAATGAGCCAGTGTAAGTAATAATTTACATATGTATATAGTAAAATCCTGTCATTCAGAAATTTCCGTATGCCTTGGGTTCAACAATGGATTGTTTCTCTCTGCTACAGAGAGACTCTAAAGAGATATCCACTTTTTTTAATAACATCAACATTTAAATGAAATTTTACCATCCATAACACTTATTAGTAGAGATTTTATCTGGCTGGTTATTGAAACAATCCTGTGAGCTTCTGTATGATTTAGGAATGAGTTGATAACCAGGATCTCAGGCGGATCTCAGTCTTAATGACAGGTGTGGTTTATGCACTTGACATCCCAGAACAGAATGGCCGAATTATCACCATTCTTAGATGACATGGAAATCTTGTATTCAAGAGTGGATAGATAATCCTCTACTTATACATAAAAGTGGATAATCTTAACACGATATGCTTACAAGATGCCAACATACTCTATTACTAATGTCTTAAGGAGTAACATGGATTTTGAACTAGACAGTCTGAATATGAATCCTGACTTTATTCTCATTATCTTTGGGTTGTTATGTTACTTAAACTGAGTTTTGATTTTGTTATCTGAAAAATAGGAATAAATAGTGCCACTTTTTAGAGTGTTGTAAAGATTAGTTATTAATGTGTATGTGATGCACTGGGCCAGGGTCTTGCATTAGGAGAAGCCCAGAAAGTGTTGTTTCTTTTTTATCACTACTATTTGAGAGATCTCCAGATGAGCCAAACCAACCTTCTTATTTAACAGAAGAAATTGGATTCAGAAGACTTACTGTTCTTAGGTTACTCAGGTAGCTGGTGGCAGACCAGGAAGACTAATTTTGATGCTCTGATCCTTTACTCCAGTCTTCTTCCCATCATTCACACATTCGTTCATTCATTCATTCTTTATCACCATTTATTATATACCCAGCAAGTTCTGTTTTGTGCTGAGCCTTGAGAATATTAAGGAGAATAAAAGACAAACTGTCTGGAGAAGCTTACAGTCTAGTGGAGAAAAAATGAATAATCAGATAAATTATTCTTCAGTTTCTTGGACGCTATAATGGAATTATTTTACACATACTTACAAAAATGGTTGAGGTGGTCGTTCTAACTAAGCTTTGGGGAACCATTAAGGCTTTAAAGCAACAGCATTTGAGTCTAGCCTTGTATTATGTATTGGGGATTGCAAGACAGTTAAATGTGTGTATGTGTGTGTTTGGGAGGGGGACAGTGGTTGGAGATGGTATTTTATATAGAAGAAACAGCTTGTGCAGAAGTTACAGAGGTTATTAAGGAGTGTAGCATATCATGGCAGCTTGGGCAATTTGATGTGGTTTCGGTATTGCGAAGAAGTGAGCTCAGAGGATGCCAAGCTTTCTGTGATGCCACACCTCTTTTTCTACTGAAATGCTGCCCTGCATGGTGTGGTAGCCAGAGTGCTAAGGAGATTTAAATGTACATAAGGGAATAAATGAGTTTTTGTGGACTGAGGTGGGAAACTGCCTACCATTTACAGCCCTGTTTTGGGATAAAATATGGTCCAATTTCAAAATAACAGGACCAAAATAAACATTAGGAACCCAAATTGTTCAAAGAAACTCTGTATAATGGTTGATTTACACATAGTAGGCACTAAATGAATACTGGTTAAATATTTTTATATGGTGGTTCAGTTATTCTAGAGTTACTTTTGACATAAAACTTTAGGACAATGTAGTAATTTATACAATCCCACAGAGTATAATAAAACTTTACTGACCTGAGTTACAATTATAGGTCTCTGGTTATTAATTCACCATTACAATGTGATTAATGTAATTTGGCTCATTTTCCTGGGACTGAATCCAGATAAGTTTGACTTTGATGGCTGCTAATTAGGTAAGGGATACAGTCTGTACTGTTATAAGTATCTGTCCTTATTTAATTATATCATATTTCTATGTCTAATTGAAATTATGTCTCATGTTCAATATTTTACTGCCTTTATGTGTACCTTATATGAATAAATAGTCCCTGTTTTTTTATTTTGTTGATGTGATTTACAGGAGTATTTTTGTATGTATGTGATTGAAAAGAAATCCCAACATGTTTCTCTTTTCAGTGCAATCTAAACTATATCATCTTTGGAAAACAATATCTGTTTTCAATATGTAGTAGACCTGATATTCTAACATAACCATATTCCCTCATATTTTGTTGATTCAGCAATTTATTATTTTTCTTCTTAGTGTTTCATGGCATTATCACCAGGAAATCGCATTGAATTTACTCAGAAAATCTTATAACTTGAATATGATTATAGAAATTTTAGGCTTTGTCTTGTTAAAAAGGATTTTCTTATTTACATTATCTTATGTGTATCAGTCAGGACAATCCACAATTCAGAAATAAAAATCTTGATAGGCTGGAGTGAGCTATTCGGAGCTCTGCTATGCTAGGGGCAGGAGGAGGTGAGTCGTGGGTAAGGACGGTGGAGTAAAGTGTCTATTTGTGGGCCTACTTGAAGAGAAACGGCAGCTAAGGGGGCCTGTGATAAAATTTCTGCAGTTGGCTTTTAAAAACTTAACCAAACAATGACTCATTTCCTGGTCACCTGTAGGGACTCTAAGTCTCACAGGATTTGCTTGGTGCCTTGGTTCCATTAGTTGAGTAACTTTTTCAGATAAAATGATAACTGGACAGAAATGTAGTGTTTTGAAATCTTAGAGGCCTTTTAAGCATAGGGTTGGTGATTTCCTAAACAAGCACTGAAGAGAACTTTCTGGAAATTTCTGTAGCTATGGCCACCTCTTTAGGCCAAGACATCAGTTAGCTTTTGCTATATACCAAACAGTTCCAAAACTTAGTGGCTTAAGAAAACATCTATTACTTTTCACGTTTTGGGCTGGTTTGATTGATGTTGGATGGTGGAGGATCGCTCACCGACTCATGTCTGGAGCTTCCTCTGAGTGGCTCGGATGACTGAGGTGACTGGGGCCTTTCTCCATGTGAAGAAGGCTGGCTGGGGTCTTGCCCCAAGTGGCATCGTCCAGCCGGCTAGTCTAGACTTGTTCACAAGTCCCAGCAGCAAAAGAGGGCAAGTCCTAGGGAACCCTTTCCATCTCTACTTTATCCTGTTGACCAAAGCAGATCATACAGCTAAGGGTGGATTCAAGGGTGAAAATACAGACTCCACCTCTTGATGGGAGGAGCAGCAAAGCATACAGGGCGTCAAGAAATTTGTGGTCATTTTGAAAATGAGCCAGTCACTATAGAAATTTTTCTACATGTTCAGTAAAAGGATATGGCAGTGAGCACAAGTATCTATGGCTTTAAAAATTACCACATTTACATACAATATTTGCTATAAGCTAAGTATATAATAACTTAATAAAACCCTACCAATGTAGAATGCTGAATTTAAGAAGGGAAAGAAGAAAATCCACTAACATTTCCATACTGCTTTGTATAGGCACATTCACACATATATATATTGCTTTAAAAAAAAAAACCTTTCCAGCCTCTTTTTCTTTTATTAAGGTATCATTGATATACAATCCTATGAAGGTTTCACATGAGCAACATTGTGGCTACTACATTCACCCATATTATCAAGTCGCCCCCACACCCCATTGCAGTCACTGTCCATCAGCATAGTAAGATACTATAAAATCACTACTTATCTTCTCTGTGCTATAATGCCTTCCTGGTGCCCCACACACATTATCTGTGCTAATCATAATGCCCCCTAATCCTTTTCTCCCTCCCTCACCACCCACCCTCTTCAACCCCTTCCCTTTGGTACCTGCTAGTGCCTTCTTGGAGTCTTTGAGTCTGCTGCTGTTTTGTTCCTTCAGTTTTGCTTTGTTCTTATACTCCAAAAATGAGTGAAATCATTTGGTACTTGTCTTTTTCCCCCTGGCCTATATTACTGAGCATAATACCCTCTAGCTCCATCCATGTTGTTGCAAATGATAGGATTTGTTTTCTTCTATGGCTGAATAATATTCCATTGTGTACATGTACCACCTCTTCTTTATCCATTCATCCACTGATAGTCACTTAGATTGCTTCCATATTTTAGGTATTGTAAACAGTGCTGTGATAAACACAGGGGTGCATATGTCTTCTTGAATCCGGGATCTTGTTTCCTTTGGGTAAATTCCTAGGAGTGGAATTCCTGGGTCAAATGGTATTTCTATTTTTAGTTTTTTGAGGAACCTCCTTATCGCTTTCCACAAGGTTGAATAATTCACATTCTCACCAACAGTATAGGAAGGTTCCTCTTTCTCTACACCCTCACCAGCATTTGTTGTTCCTTGTCTTTTAGATGTTTGCCATCCTAACTGGAATGAGGTGACATCTCACTGTGGTTTTAATTTGCATTTCCCTGATAATTAGCAATGTGGAGCATCTTTTCATGTGCCTGTTGGCCATCTGAATTTCTTCTTTGGAGAAGTCCCTGTTTAGATCCTTCACCCATTTTTAATTGGGTTATTTGCTTTTTGGGTGTTGAATGTGAGTTCTTTATATATTTTGGATGTTAACTCCTATCAGATATGTCATTTATGAATATATTCTCCCATAATGTAGGATGTCTTTTTGTTCTACTGATGGTATCCTTTGCTGTACAGAAGGTTTTAGTTTGATGTAGTCCCACTTGTTCATTTTTCCTTTTGTTTCCGTTGCCTGAGGAGATGTGTTCAGGAAAAAGTTGCTCATGTTTATATTCAGGAGAGTTTTGCCTATGTTTTTGTCTAAGAGTTTTGTGGTTTCATGACTTTGATCCATTTTGAGTTTACTTTTGTGCATGGAGTTAGACAATAATCCAGTTTCGTTCTCTTGCATTTGCATGTAGCTGTCCAGTTTAGTCAACACCAATTGTTGAAGAGGCTGTCTTTTTCCCATTGTATATTCATAGCTCCTTTATCATATATTAATTGGCCATATATGCTTGCATTTATATCTGGGCTCTCTAGTCTGTTCCATTGGTCTATGGGTTTGTTCTTGTGCCAGTACCAAATTGTCTTGATAACTGTGGCTTTGTAGTAGAGCTTGAAGTTGGGGAGCATAATCCCCCAGCTTTATTCTTCCTTCTCAGGATTGCTTTGGCTATTTAGGGTCTTTTGTTGTTCCATATGAATTTTAGAACTATTTGTTCTAGTTCATTGAAGAATGCTGTTGGTATTTTGATAGGGATTGCATTGAATCTGTAGATGGCTTTAGGCAGGATATCTATTTTGATAATATTAATTCTTCCTATCCATGAGCACAGGATGTATTTCCATTTATTGCTGTCTTCTTTAATTTCTCTCATGAGTGTCTTCTAGTTTTCAGGGTATAGGTCTTTTACCTCCTTAGTTAGGTTTAGTCCTAGATATTTTTATTCTTTTTGATGCAATTGCAAATGGAGTTGTTTTCCTAATTTCTCTTTCTGTTAGTTCATTGTTAGTATGTAGGAATACAACAGATTTCTGTGTTAATTTTGTATCCTGCAACTTTGCTCAATTCAGTTATTAGTTCTAATTGTTTTGGGGTAGATTCTTTAGTTTTTTTTTAAATCTTTCCAGCCTCTTTTGAAATGAATACTAGATCATTATCCTCTTTTCATAGATGTGTACATTGATGCACATAACATGTAAGAATCTTATAACTGTTTACTTAGTAAGAGAAGTGAATTTTGAACATAATTGTTTAGGTGGTAAAGCTTGTAGCCATGTCTCCATGTTGTACCCAGTGGTCTCCAGGAGATGCTCCATTGTTTATCTAATGCAGCAAGGGGCTGTAAAGGTAATTACTAGAGCTCTGTGTAATTTTTTAAAGCTATATCACTTATACATACTTATACATCATGTTCTCAATCAATGAAAAGTCTGAAGATCTATCTGTTTTTAGGAAAATTATATAATTGATATTTTCATTAAGAACTTGGTAAATTCTCTTTTACTGTTTATTTTTTATATCTGGAGTTTATTAATACCTATATTCAGTTGTTTCCACATTATTCTATGTTCACTGAAATTACAAGAATTACTGAATTTCACTAATTTTTCTGATTCTAAATATTAACAGTTCCTGAATCCATTGTACTGCAAGAAATTGTTTTATCTTACACACACACATACACATACACATACATACACATATATACTGAAACTATATGTGTGTGTGTATATATATATATCACTTTATTTATTTTACATGGCACACGCATGTCCTCCTACAGAACTCATAGTTTCCACACACCCGATATATAGCAGCAGAGAGAAATAGGTTCCCAAAACCTTCTTTAGTGAGATAATCAACAGTCCTTAAGCTTGTACTTTCACACAATAGTTAGAGAATACTTGTCCTTGTCTGCTTTACACTGAAGTCATCTCATCCATGGATTAGTGACCCAGGTCATGGGCAAAGAGTACAGACAATATCTAGTGCATTCCTTGGCACAGTAGTTAACTTTGGTGGAACAACCCAAAGAGCTCTGATTGGTGAATCTTCCTGAGCCTTCTGGGCCATTAATTGACCTTGAACTAGTTGTTTATAGTTCCTTAGTCACTTAAGTTCCCTTACATATTTGGTGGGAGGTTCAAATAAAGTAATGTAGGCAAAAATCATTTGTGAACCCTTAAAAGCTATAGAAACTTGAGTTATAAACATGCCTCAACGAAGTACCAATAAGAGGGGCCAACATAGTTATTTTAAATTCTTAATTACTGGGTTTATAAAAATTCAAGAATTTTTGGAACCACCCTCTGTACCTTTCCTGTATCTTTAAGCTCAACAATACTGAAGAAATATTCTGAGTCTGGGAATAAACACAATTGCTCTTGACTACAGAAAGCCAGGAACTTCGTCTAGCAGGGAAATTTTTATAGTTATATTCTTGTCCCCATCATGGGGCCTCACCCCAAAAGAGAATGGAGAGGGCCTGTGGAGCCGCCTCGGGGTCTGTTCAGGAGGCAATTAACATTCCTACTTGACCATTCTTGGTGGATCTCTTCGCACCGCACAGTTCGAGACCCCTCCCCACCCTTGGCCTGGATTCCTTTAGCGAGTACTAATAATACTGCATGGCCTCAGCTTTCAGGCCGAGGTAAACTTTATGACCAATTTATGGGCTATTTTCAAAGAAGTTTCCTAGTGTTTTACAGGGACTTTATTTACTTTCATAAGACCTCATCAATGCATTCATTATAAAGAACCATGGTGGTTTGCTTTTCTGCTCTTTCCTCATGCTGCCGCCTCTACAGGAAATTACATTGCAGGCAGAGACTTCACACAGAGAAAAGATGTCTCCTTATTCACTGGAAGCAATTTCTGTCTTACGTGTTACTTCAACTGTCATAACATTCTCAGGCATGAACTTCACTCTCTGGATTAATATCTCTAGCCGCCTCTGTAGGTACCTGTAATGCCGGTGCCTGTGCGGGCGGGAAGCTCAGCGCTTGGCAGGCGGGAGAGTTGAAACAGTCTGTTGGTACATAAAGAGACTGAGGTCGTTGAAAGGTCCCACTGTCAAAGGAAGCCCCGGGACTGGTTCTGGCTGTTCCAAATGGTCCTCATTGGAGGAGGCATGACCCACTGGACTTGAGGCAGGAGACCCTGGCCCCTGCTCCTGGTCTGCTCTATGAGTCTGGGCAGTTCCCTGATATTTGACATGTTTCTTTCTCCAATTGTAACGTGGACTTAGTGTCTGCATGGGGCTTGTTATAAATAGGACAAGTGCGTGTATGCGCAGCTACCTTCAAGACATTCTCTTGCTCTCAGAAAGGTTAAGACTACAATATTTTCCTCTCCCTGGTAAAAAGAGATCTCCAGTAGTAGCTTAAAGTTACAGGCCCTGGCAGGCAGGCCCACACTGACTCTCTGATACTGCCTGCCTCGGGAACGACACAATATCACACACCTCTACTAGACCGTGATACACAATCTGGGCTGACTTGAAGATGAAAGAAAAAAAATGCCGGAATGTCTATTCAGATTGGGAACTGTTCATGAGCCATTTACATAGGCTTTTCTATTCTTTGTCATTAAATTTGTGGGTGATTTTTAATAAATCATCTTGCATTTGGTGTTCATTTTCCTGATTCTGGAATTCATTCTTATTTATTTAGTCAACACATACTTTTGGATAATCTATACGTCTAAGACACCATAGAATGCTACCATCCACTTTTAAGGTTCAGATCAAATGCTGATTTCTCCATCATTTTCTTTTTTTTTCTTTTCGATACTGTGGGTAAAGTGGGGTTCCTATGGCCAGGATCCTCACTGAACTTAAATGTAATTGGCCTGTTGCTACGCTACAGCTTCAACGCCTTTAGGCAATAAGACATTATTGTGTTAATGTAAGGGGTTCCGCCCAGTGCTCTGCCGGAGACTGGGTGGCGGGGCTGCAAGGCTGTAGGAGAGCAGAGCGGAGGGCTGGAGTGGTGGCAACCCCGAGGACAGAGGCCCAGAGGACGGCTGTGCGGGACGGCTGTGCAGAGAGGCCCA
>JAQQAC010003780.1:0-10443 GCA_029783875.1 Phataginus tricuspis
AAGTTCATCCTGCCTGTTATGGGAAGTGCCATCCACACCCCTGTGCTTGCCCAGCCTGGAGCTGAGGGCTGATACTGACTCCTGTAAAGCACATGTGAAAATGAAGGATGGATTTTCCCCTTAATGAATGTGGCTGTGGGGATGGAATTCCCAGCAGCCCAAGGCCAGAGGGTAGGTCCCTGCTGATGATGGATTCCAGGAAGGCAGGTGGTCCAGTCCCCCCCACCCCCCGACACCTCCTTCCTTCCTGTTCCCTGATCCTACCCTGGGTCTGTAGTCACAGTTCTGGAAACTTCCCTGTGGTCCAGGACTGTCAAGTCCCATTAGGCCCTCATGGCCCTGTCTCTTCCCTCCCTCTCACAGGGTGTTTTCTTCCTACAGAAGGAGAAGGAGGGAGCTATGCTCAGGCTGCAAGTAAGTATGGAGGGGGTGGTCCCTGAGCCCCTTGGGGTGATTAGACAGGAGCCCATGGGGGAGCTCACCACCCCTCCCCATAGTCCCTCCTTTACTGTTACCTCCTGTGGGCCCTGACCTCATCCTGTTCTGTCCCACCCCAGGTGGTGACAGTGCCCAGAGCTCTGATGTGTCTTTCATGGGGTCCTGAAGGTAAGACCCTAGAGGGTGTGAAGTGGGAGGGGCTGGGGTAGAGGGAACACACTGGGTGATGAGGACTCTCTGGATTTGTACATTTTGAGTAAGCAGAGGTCTTTTAGAATGTCTCCACTTAAATGACTGCTCTGAATTTGTTCATGATGATTTTCTCTCACAGTGTGAGGCGGCTGCCTTATGGGGACTGGGTGATGCAAGATTTGTTCACGTTCCCCTGTGTGACATGGGATCCCCTGACTCTTTCTGCTAAGGGCATTTGAATGGGTCTGTGTTCCTATTGGCATAATGTGGGGAGGTTGGAAGACTGGCTCATGCCTACCCACCATGATTTCCTCCCTGACACCGTTGTCTGTTACTATTGTGGGTGTACGGATATGTTCAAACACATCAAATTGTATACACATGTATATAAGTACCTAAATAAAGCTTCATTTTGAAATAATTTCATTTTGAAAGTGGCTGACTGGTTCCTCATTTAATCATTATCATTTGAGATTATTTGTTAGATTGACAAAGTCTTTGTAAATTTTATGTATTTTATTTTATAATTAATTGATTCACCCTACTTTCTGTAAAATATAATGCTAAGTTAAAAATCTTAGCATGAGCAGTTCAACATTAAATTATGTGCAATTTCTGACAGAAACTGTGTGTGTGTAACAAAGCTTAGGGAATATCAAAAAAAGTAAATGCCAACCTTGAGTTCATAAATACAAACTAAAAGGCAATTCTGGAAACCATAACAATCTTGTCCTTATATGCTAGTTCTTGGTAGTATGAATAACATCTGTGTGCAGGTTTTTGTGTGAACGTAAGTTTTCAACTCCTTTGGGTAAGTAGCAAGAAGCACAACTGTTGGATCATATGGTTCACTTTTGCAGGAAAGTACCAAGCTGTCTTCCAAAGTGGCTGCATCATCTTGCATTCCCATCAGCAATGAATGAGATTTCCTAATGCTTCACATCATCTCTTCATTTGGTGTTTTCTGTTCCAGATTTTGGCCCTTATAATATGTGTGTAGTGGTACATTTGTAGTTTTTATTTGAACTTCCCTGGTGACATACAATGTGGAACATCTTTTCATTTGCTTGTTTGCCATCTGTATCTTCTTTGGTGAGGTATCTGCTAAAGCCTTTGGTCCACTTTTTAATCAGGTGGTTTGTTACCTTATTTTTGAGGTTCCAGTTCTTTGTATATTTTGGATAACAGTGCTTTATTAGATTTGTCTTTTGAAAATATTTTCTCCCAGTCTGTGGCTTGTCCTTTCATTCTCTTCAGCATTATTCATTTTTAAAATTTAGATTATATAAATACTTTTTAGAATATAGGAGCCTAACAAAACTATAAAACAGCTCTTCAATAGAAAACTATATTTGAATGTTCCCTATTTTATGGAAAGTCTATAATTGGAAAAGTATTTCACATGCAAATAAAAATTTGGTGCTCTTTTTATATACTCAGAGAGAACAGTGGTATGTAGGTATCCTTCATACAGTTCAAATATTTGATTAGCTACTGAGCTTAAATTAAGAAAATTGTATACCTGAAATAAGTTTAAAATACTTTTTTTTCATTGACATGGAGTTTGTTCTAAAAATGATAAGAACAAAGCTCTGTTAATGATGTATGGACTGAATTTTTTTTTTTAAGCACTAGCAGACCCTTCATTTTTCTAATGCTTCTCTGTCCAATGTGCCAATTTAAATTTAAATTAATTAAAATGGAATAAAATTTAAAATCGAGCTCTTCAATTGCATTTGCCATATTTCAATTGCTCAAAAGTCATGTGTGCCTAGTAGGTACCATAATGAACAGTGTAGGTAGAGAACATTTCTCTAATTGCAGGGACTTTGGGACATCAGTATTCCGATTCAGACAAAATCCTGAGTACAATTATGGGATGATAACAACTCGGAGTTCCACTTCTATTCATGATCTCTTTTCCAGTGAGTGCAGATCCATCTCCTTTGTGAGGTAGGTTAATTATTCCAACTAGACATTAATAGTTAATGTTACTTTTAACAGATTTACACTGTAAACTACAAGCAATAGAGAGATGCATGAATTTATGTTTGCATTTGAACAAAAGGTTTTAAAGTCAAATCCATGTAACCAATTCCCATAGCAATAACAATCCCCTTAATCATGTTTGGGCTTTTCATTAATTTTACCACTATGTATGCATCTTTAAACTCTGTAGGTTATTTTGAGTTGTATGTAAGTTAAAATTTTTTCATACAAATGGAATCATGCTCTGTGGTTTTTTTCTTTAAAGACCTTATTTTAGCTCAGCATTATGTTTCCTAAGTTGTCATAGGTATCCAGAAAGTGTTCATCTTCGTTGTTATATGACATTCCATTGAATAAGTAAATCCAACTATAAATTACCTGTTCTGTTGTCTGTGGGAATTTGCTTTTTGGTTTTAGAAATTATGAACAATGCTGCTATAAGCATTATTACACATGTATGCTGGGGCACATGATGAACTGAAACATACATGCCATCCTGTGATCCAAAGCGGCTGACCCGGTTTGCTTTATGACCAACCGTGTGTGGCAGCCCCTGGTGCTCCATATTCTCACCAGTACCTGGCATGGTCAGTCATTTGTTTTTTCATTTCCTTGTTTTTTATTTCATTTTTAATTTTGTAAAATATGCATAACATAAAAAAGATGGCAGAGTAGGAAGGCAAGGCAGAAACCTTCCCCACACACACCAGGGAAGTAACCTGAAGACTGCAAAACAGACCACCTACACCTTGTGAATAAAAGACAACAGAGAGAAGGGTGAAGTGGCAGAGCCACAATCAATGGGACCCCCAGCCCTATCCATCCCATCCCAGCCCACAGGCACGAGGGAGAGGACAGAGCAGGGAGGGGTTAGGCACTCAGGAACTCTGCACACCCAGCCCTGGAGATCTGCTCAGGGAACCTAAGTCCACATCACCTTGAGCTTTGGTGATTAGTGGTACTGGACACCAGGGAGAGGTGGAGCACTCAGGGAGGCTGAGACTCCAGCTGCTTGTGGAGGCCAGGCCTGCTCTGCCAGTCCCACTGAGACCTAACACAGAGGCAGAAGTTGAAAGAATTACCAGCAGCCAGAAGGATGCCAGAGGGGCAAGGGTGGGGCAGAGCTCTCTCCTATGGCCCAACAGGTCAGGTACACTTGGGAGCCCCAAATGCTCCATCCCCCTCGCTGGCAGCTCAGCCCCAGCGCATCCCAGTGACACCCACTAGGCCCAGAAACATCAGACTTTGCTGCCTGGCAGATAGAGGAACCCTTTCCCATCTTTCTTGTCCCTGCCTCAGACCATCAAGGGAGGCTCCTAAAGGAGCCAACCCTGAGACCCCCTTCCTCCTCTCAGATGGCCAAGCCTGGGGCTGCATGCCTTGCTACTGCCAGGGGGTGCCCTGCCACCCCAACTTGCCTCCAAGCTCCTGCCCCAGAGACACGTGACTGACCCACTCACACTTTTAACCCAGTAGCCCATTATCACTGCAGGGCAGGTGGAGGGTGGCCCCATCCACAAGGATCCCAGCAGATTCACTGCTGCTCTGTTCACAAAGGGCAGGCAGAGGGAAACTGCCATCCATTACAAATGGATGTAAACTACTGCCAGCACACAGAAGGCATCCCTGCCCATAGCCCACCAACAGCAACTAGGGCTCCACCACAAAGGAGAACCAGACACTGGAGAGTAAAGAGTCTTGACCTTCTGGGCACCACAGGACACCTTCTTCATAAACCCATTGCTCTCTAGACCAGGAAGCATCTCAGATCCATATAATACAAAGGAAGAAACACAGAAACCCTGACAAAATTAGGAGGCAGAGGAATGTGCTATAAACAAAACTACAAGATAAGACACCAGAAAGAGGGCTAAATGAAATGGAGATCACCAAAATTATGGATAAAGATTCAAAGTAATAGTAATAAATATGTGGAAAAGTATTGAAGATCTCCAGGAGGACTTCAACAAAGAGAAACAAGGGCTGAAAAAGAGCCACTCAGAGCTGAAGAATAAAGTAACTTAAATGAAATATACAATGGAGGGAATGAATAATAGATTGCTGTGAGTAGAAGAGAATAAATGAGATGGAATTAGAGAACAGCAAAGCTGAGGACAGAGAGAAAAAAGAATCCCTAGGAATGAAAGAATGATAATAGAGCAACGTGATCAATCCAAATGAAACAATATTCACATAATAGGGGTACCAGAAAGAGAAGAGATAGACAAAGGGATAAAGTCTCATTGAGGAGATTGTTGAAAACTTCAATCTGGGGAAAGAAATAGACGCTCAAGTTGTGGAAGCTCAGAGAGCCCCTAACAAAAGGAACCCCAGGAAGACAACACCAAGACATATAATAATTAAAATAACAAAGATTGAGGAAAAGGAGAGAGTACTGAAAGCCGCCAGAGAAATAAAAAAGATTACTTATAAGGGAAACCCCATCAGGCTATCAGCATACTTCT
Organism: Phataginus tricuspis; assembly: GCA_029783875.1. Classification (NCBI taxonomy): domain Eukaryota; kingdom Metazoa; phylum Chordata; class Mammalia; order Pholidota; family Manidae; genus Phataginus; species Phataginus tricuspis. Next base: position 5,085 of record JAQQAC010003780.1, read on the forward strand.
CAGCAAAAACTTTACAGGCCAGAAGGGAGTGTCATGAAATATTTGATGTATTGAAGCAAAAGGGCCTTCAACCAGGAATCCTCTGCCCAGCAAGATTATCATTCAAACTTGAAGGAGAGATTAAACATTTCACAGATAAATGAAGGCTGAAGGAATTTATAACCAGTAAACAGGCATTACAGGATATGTTAAAGGGATTTCTGTAGATAGAAATGTTCTTTAGCCTAAATAATTTTCACCAGTGAAAATAAACCCACAGTAAAGGTAGTAGACCAATTACTTATCAAGTAAGTATGAAATTAAAACAAAAGTGGTATAACCAACTATACACAAAATTAGTCAATATACATGCACACAAAAAAATGCAGATTATGACACTTAATACACAAATTGGAGGAGGAGGAAGAATAAAAAAGAAGTGCTTTCAGATTGTGTTTGAAATAAAGCAATCATCAACTTAATATAGACTTATATAGACTTACATAGCCAGGAAGCTGTCCTTGAACTTTATGGGAACCACAAACCTATAAACTTATAACCACACAGCCTATAATAGATAAATAAAAAATTTAAAAGGAGAAAAATCCAACCACATCAAATAACCATCAAATAACAAAACAATAAAACCACCAAATAATAAGAGAAGAGTATAATAGAGGAAGAAAGGAAGAGAGAGGAGCTATAAAAACAACCAGAAAACAATTAATAAAATGGCACTAAGTACACACCTATCAATAATTACCTTAAACGTAAATGGACTGATCAAAAGAATGTACCAATGTACAATGTACCAATCAAAAGACAGAGTGTCAGAATAGATTAAAAAACAAAAAACAAGAAGCATCTATATGCTGCCTACAAGGGACTCATTTCAGACCAAAAGACACACACAGACTGAAACTGAAGGAATGGAAAATGATATTTGATAAAAATAATAGGGAGAAAAAAGCAGGAGTAGCAGTACTTATATCAGACAAAATAGACTTCAAAACAAAGAAAGACATTAAATTATTATAAGGGGGTTAATCCAACAGAGGTTATAACCATTATAAATATCTATGCACCCAATATAGAAACACCTAAATGTGTAAAACAAATACTATCAGAATTAAAGGGGGAAATAGACTGCAACACATTCATTGTAGAAGACTTAACACACCAGTTACATCGATAGATCAACCAGAAAGAAAATATACAAGAAAACAGAGGCACTGAACAACACATTAGATCAGATAGACTTAACAGATATCTACAGAAGACTCCACCCAAAACCACAGGATACATATTTTTCTCAAGTGTACACAGAATGTTTTCCAGAACAGATCACATACTAGGCCACAAAAAGAGTCTCAGTAAACTTAAAAATATTGAAATTGTATCAACCAGCTTCTCAGACCACAATGGTATGAAACCAGAAATAAATTGTGTGAAGAAAACAAAAAACCCCACAAACACATGGAGGCTAAACAACATGCTTCTAAATAAGCAATGGAAAGATGAAAAAATTAAAACAGAAATAAAGCAATACATGGAGACATGTGAAAACAAAAACTCAATAGTCCAAAATTTGTGGGACACTGCAAAAATGGTTCAAAGAGGGACATGCATAGCAATATAGGCCTATCTCAAGAAACAAGAACTATCCCAAATAAACAGTCTAAACTCACAATTAAAGAAACCAGAAAAAGAATAAATGAAATCCAAAATGAGTAGAAGGAGGGACATAATAAAAATCAGAGCAGAAATAAATACAACAGAGAATAAAAAACAATAGAAAAAATCAATAAAACCAAGAGAAAATAAACAAAATAGACAAACCCCTAGCCAGACTTATCAAGAAAAAAAAGAGAACATAAGATAGAAGATTCAAGATGGGGGCATGTGAAGTGAGACAGAGAATTCCTCCCCAAACCACACATACTGTGAAAATATACTTAATACAACTAGCCCTAAAAAAGCAACAGGAAAGAAGGCTGCATCAGAATGCATATAGACCTCAGGAGCAGGGCAGACCTCACGAAACAGGGTAACATACGAAAGCCTTGATCCAGCGGGACCCAAGCCCTTCCCCCACCTCAGCTCTCTGCCAGAAGGAAGAGAAATGGAGCGGGGAAGGGGTGGAAGCCTAAGACTGCTGAACACCCAGCCCTAGAGGTCAGCTTTGGAGCACAGACCTACATTGTGTAGTGCTCTGGAGGTTGATGGGGTTGAGGAGCTGGGACAGGCTGAGTGCTTGAGAGACTGAGATTCTGGCCATTTGTGGAGGATGGGGATCCACATCCAGCCGCTCAGGGATAAAGGAAAGACTGGTGGTCGGAGAGGCTTCCTAGCAGCGAGAGGGCTCTGAAGTGGAGGGGTTTGCATGGAGCTTCCTGTGCGGGAGAAGGAATAGGTGACAAGGTTGTCTGGGTGCACTGTCCAACAGGTTGGGAACTTTGAGGAGCTTCAGGCCCTCCATCCCCCTGGCTGCCTACTCAGCTCCGAGGCCCCTGACTGTGATATGTGGCTTACTTCGACTTCCTCCTGGCCTGCTGGCACCTGCTGGCAACAGGGCAGTCGCTGAGCTGGGGTCAGGCCAGCCAGGGGGAGGCCCCACCTACAACAGCTAGAGAAGTCAAGCACAGAGGCTTACACCTGTGTGCTCGGCTCACTGGCTCTGATACTGGAGAGAGGCACTACAGCCTGGAATCAGGAAACAGCTCTTTCCTCACCTCAGGCACCAGCACCGCTCCCCTACGACCCCCAACCTCACCCTAGGGGCTGAGCAGCTCCAGAGACTAGAGCTTCTGGGCACTAGAGGGCACCACATAGATTATGAAAGCTCAAAGGAAACTGGTTCAGACCAAAATCTCACAAACCCCAGAAAAAGGACCAAATGAAACTGAACTCACCAGTCTTCCTGAAAGAGTTTAAAATAAAAATCATAAACATGCTCATGGAGGTACAGAAAAATATTCAAGAACTCAGGGACAAATTTAAGACAGAGATTCAATCATTAAGATATTCCATATCTGAAATGAAACATACAATGCAGGCTTTTATTATTTTATTATTTTTTTATAAATTATTTTGGTATCATTAAATTACGATTACATGTGCAATATTATAGTTATTAAACTACCCCCTTCATCAGGTGCCCCCCACCAACCCTATTACAGTCACTGTCTCAGGTAGTGAGATGCTATAGAATCACTACTTGTCTTCTCTGAGTTGTACAGCCCTCCCCATGCCCCCCCAACATTACATCTGCTAATCGTAATGCCCCTTTTCCCTCTTATCCCTCCCTTCCCACCCATCTTCCCCAGTCCCTTTCCCTTTGGTAACTATTAGTCCGTTCTTGGGTTCTGTGAGTCTGCTGCTGTTTTGTTCCTTCAGCTTTTTTTCTTTGTTCTTATACTCCACATATGAGTGAAATCATTTCATACTTGTCTTTCTCCGCCTGGCTTATTTCACTGAGCATAATACCCTCTAGCTCCATCCATGTTGTTGCAAATGGTAGGATTTGTTTTCTTCTTATGGCTGAATAATATTCCATTGGGTATATGTACCACATCTTCTTAATCCATTCATCTACTGATGGACACTTACGTTGCTTCCATTTCTTGGCTATTGTAAATAGTACTGTGATAACCATAGGGGTGCATATGTGTTTTTCAAACTGGGCTGCTGCATTCTTAGGGTAAATTCCTAGGAGTAGAATTCCTGGGTCAAATGGTATTTCTATTTTGAGTTTTTTGAGGAATCTCCATACTGCTTTCCACAATGGTTGAACTAATTTGCATTCCCACCAGCAGGGTAGGAGGGGTCCCTTTCTCCACATCCTCACCAACATTTGTTGTTGTTTGTGTTTTGGATGTTGGCCATCCTCACTGGTGTGAGGTGATATCTCATTGTGGTTTTAATCTGCATTTCTCTGATGACCAGCGCTGTGGAGCATCTTTTCATGTGCCTGTTGGCCATCTGAATTTCTTCTTTAGAGAAGTGTTTACTCATGTCCTGTGCCCATTTCTTAATTGGATTTTGGCTTTTTGTTTGTTAAGGTGCATGAGTTCTTTATATATTTTGGATGTCAACCCTTATAAGATACATCATTTATGAATATATTTTCCCATACTGTAGGATGTCTTTTTGTTCTACTGAAGGTGTCCTTTGCTGTACAGAAGCTTTTCAGCTTGATATAGTCCCACTTCTTCATTTTTGCTTTTGTTTCCCTTGCTCGGGGAGATATGTTCATGAAGAAGTCGCTCATGTTTATGTCCAAGAGATTTTTGCCTATGTTATTTTCTAAGAGTTTTATGGTTTCATGACTTACCTTCAGGTCTTTGGTCCACTTTGAGTTTATCTTTGTGTATGGGGTTAGACAGTAGTCCAGAGTCATTGTCTTACATGTAACTGTCCAGTTTTTCCAACACCAGCTGCTGAAGAGGCTGTCATCTCCCCATTGTATATCCAAGGCTCCTTTATCAAATATTAATTGACTGTATATGTTTGGGTTAATGTTTGGATTTTCTATTCTGTTCCACTGGTCTGTGGGTCTTTTTTTGTGCCAGTACCAAATTGTCTTGATTACTGTGGCTTTGTAGTAGAGCTTAAAGTCAGGGAGCATAATTCCCCCTGTTTTATTCCTCCTTCTCAGGATTGCTTTGGCTATTTGGGGTCTTTTGTGGTTCCATATGAATTTTAGAATTATTTGTTCCAGTTCATGGAAGAAAGCTGTTGGTAGTTTGATAGAGACTGCGTTGAATCTGTAGATTGCTTTAGGTAGTATAGCCATTTTGACAATATTTATTCTACCTAGCCAAGAGCATGGTATGAATTTCCATTTGGTAGTGTCCTCTTTAATTTCTCTTAGCAGTGTCTTGTAGTTTTCAGAGTACAGGTCTTTCACTTCCTTCGTTAGGTTTATTCCTAGGTATTTTATTCTTTTTGATGCAGCTGTGAATGGAATTGTTTTCCTGATTTCTCTTTCTGTTAGTTCATCATTAGTGTATAGGAAAGCAACAGATTTCTGTGTGTTAATTTTGTATCCTGCAACTTTGCTGAATTCAGATATTAGTTCTAGTAGTTTTGGAGTGGAGTCTTTAGGGTTTTTTATGTACAGTATCATGTCGTCTGCAAATAGTGACAATTTGACTTCTTCTTTACCAATCTGGATGCCTTGTATGTCCTTGTTTTGTCTGATTGCCATGGCTAGGACCTCCAGTACTATGTTGAATAACAGTGGAGAGAGTGGGCATCCCTGTCTTGTTCCCGATCTTAGATGAAAAGCTTTCAGCTTCTCGCTGTTAAGTATGATGTTAGCTGTGGGTTTGTCATATATGGCCTTTATGATGTTGAGGTACTTGCCCTCTATACACAT
>JAQQAC010003785.1:0-11160 GCA_029783875.1 Phataginus tricuspis
AAGTTGAAGACAAGATAGACAGTGGAGATGGGAGGGATTGGCATTTGATGCATACTTAACAAGTACTATCTCTGCCTCTTGGAATTTTTACCCTATCAACCATGAGTTGCCAAACATTCCTCCATGTATAAAGAACTGTATTTTCCAGTTTTTCTTCTTGAATGGTTTTAGCAGGACATTATATTTGAAAATCCTGTTTTATGTAAATCTGATACTTCTTAAAAAACAATGACGTTTAAGAATTTATAGATTTTATCTACTCTAAAAGGCATCAAATTAATAGCTATTTAACAGTTCCCTTTGCTTTTTCTTCATTCCTCAAGCACTTACCTAAATATGACTTCAAAGTGGCAGCTGCTAAAAAACAAAGAAGCACCACAAATAGCTGCATCCAGAGAAACCTGGCTATCCTAGATTGAAAGGAAAACAGGAGGAAGTTATCTTAGGGAATATTATATTTCTCCTTCTTTCTTTTTTTGGAAGTGTTTTAGTTTTTGGTTACATTCCCTTTTAACCTATTTTAACTGATTTATTCTTTTAAAGTCCATTGGTTAAACACAGATACACATCTGGTGAACAAAGATGCGTAAAATAGGAAGGATAAAATATTTCTATAGAAATAATGCTTTTTTTTGTTAATTAGTTACTTCTTTTTTCAGTTAATCTAACTAATGCTAACTTCCTAAAAATGAATATTCGAGTAGAAAAAACAATAATGAAAATAACCCTTTGTAAAGAAGTTTTCAATGGCTTTTCAAATATAAAACTTTCTACAGAATTCTAGTGACCAAAGGAAATCCAAGATACAAAGTCAAATCAATTTGAATGGCAAATCTTATTTTATCTCATTTCCATCTTTTAGAGATGTTACAGTCTAAAGACAAACACTTTCTGTTGCTCTGAGTAGTGACTACCCTTTAGTTCTAACACGTAAGATACCTATTATTTCACTTTCACTCGAAACCAATACCTAAACTAGCATTGATAAAGTAAGGGGTTATAGGCTGGCATGGAAAAAAGAAAAGCTGAAAATATCAATGTGTCTTTGTTCAATTTTTATCCAATTGTGTCTCTGAAAGGTAAATGGAAAATACATATTTTCCTTTTAATTTCATTATTGCTTAAAACCATCTCTTATCTTCAATTGACAGTCTCTTAATAATTTAGCTACATTTTCTCTATCCATCTTCCTCTTCCCTCATTTAGCAAGAAATTATTTATAAAAAAATGGATAATGCCAGGGAGGGTCGAAAGAAGGACAGTATTTTATAGAATCCTTTAGGCAGTTGTTTTGCAAAGCAAGGATGCTCTTGTTAGGAGAGTACCCCGTTATTTACTAATTTGTAAATTTTTTTCTTCTCCATTGTTTTCTTAAAACAGAACATTCCTGAACAGAAGAAGCCCTACCAGAAAATCCTTCAACTCTGCCATTTCTGAAAACATAAAAACTAAAATAAACTTATCAGATCAGTACAGTGTAAGAGATTTGGTCAAGTTTAATCAGATTAGCCATAATATAAGAAAGAAAATGGAGATATTTCTTGATATTTCTCTATTCATCAGACATTTACAAAAGATCTCTATTCAGATGTTAACAAAAGTTCATTTCTTGACATTTCTCCCATTCAATACTCAAATTTTACAAGAGTTTGTTTACTGTTTGGATTGTTCAGGCCTCTAAGTATATTTTCATAACACATTATGCTATTATTTAAGGATTAAAAGGAGTTTTGGGAGACCAATATCTAAAGCAAACTTAAGAAAAAGAACTCCTGTTATAGCAATTTCTAGTCAGTATGTACAAACATAGTGAAAAGCATCTAGTCAGTTATGATACAGGGATTCCTTTGGGAAATAAATATAGAATTATGAGCATGTTGCTGAATGCTAAGTGATTAACCATCTCCAAACAAATGGATATCTCATGAAGCTAAAGACATAAGGCTTCTAGGAGACTTCAGAGAAACATTCACTGAGCACTTATTTTGTGCAAGGCACGGTGCTAGATGCCATGTAGAATTCAAAGACAAAGAAGACACAGATCATTTCTTACCCCCAGAGCCTAGATAAAAAATAAAAGGGTAGGCCAAAGGATAAGAAAGACCTTTTTAGAAAAAGGAAAAAGAGGGAAGCTAGTAGGGACAAATCTACTTTCCAAGTGTCATGTAAACAAAAGCATTACTTTGAATAGTTTGATAAACAAGCATTTTTCAGGAGATAAACACCAAAACTTGACAAGATTAAATAGTTGTCCCTATTGATCAATCCAACTATACTAAAATCTGAAGGAAGGAATGAGTTTAACTGAGTTTAACTGCCAAGATCAGTGACATTTTTAGCCCCTGACACTTCCTAAGCATAAGAACAGTAACTCAATCCCATTTGATTTTGTTATCTCAAAATTCTGATCTGCTGCTGTTCAGAGATACCAAAAGGTAACCTTAGTACAGTCCTTTTGTAAACTCACTGAGGGAAGAAACCATGTCGAGAGGCCCATTTGGTGCCACTGTATTGTCGGAAGCTCTCCAGATTAGGACGATGTTACCTAAATGTCAAGTCCTAGTGATTTTGAGACTTGCTTTCCCTTGAGTCAAGCTGCAATAAACATGGAGTTTAGGAACCCTAACTTTAAAAAAATTTTTTATTAAGGTAGTATCGATATACACTCTTATGAAGGTTTCACATGAAAAAACAATGTGGTTACTACATTTACCCATATTATCAAGTCCCCACCCATACCCCAATGCAGTCGCTGTCCTTGGGTGTAGTAAGATGCCACAGATTCACTGTTTGCCTTCTCTGTGCTACACTGTTTTCCTTGTGACCCCCCACACCATGTGTACTAAACATAATACCCCTCAATCCCCTTCTCCCTCCCCCCCTCACCTTTGGTAACCACTAGTCCCTTCTTGGAGTCTCCGAGTCTGCTGCTATTTTGTTCCTTCAGTTTTGCTTCGTTGTTATACTCCACAAATGAGGGAAATCATGTGGCACTTGTCTTTCCCTGCCTGGCTTATTTCACTGAGCATAATATCCTCCAGCTCCATCCATGTTGTTGCAAATGGTAGAATTTGTTTCTTTCTTATGGCTGAATAGTATTCCATTGTGTATATGTACCACTTCTTCTTTATCCATTCATCTACTGATGGACACTTAGGTTGCTTCCATATCTTAGCTATTGTAAAAAGTGCTGCGATAAACATAGGGGTGCATATGTCTTTTTGAATCTGAGAAGTTGTATTCTTTGGGTAGATTCCTAGGAGTGGGATTCCCGGGTCAAATGGTATTTCTATTTTTGGTTTTTTGAGAAACCTCCATATTGCTTTCCACAATGGTTGAACTAGCTTACATTCCCACCAGCAGTGCAGGAGGGTTCCCCTTTCTCTGCATCCTCACCAGCATTTGTTGTTCTTAGTCTTTTTGATGCTGGCCATCCTTACTGGTGTGAGGTGATATCTCATTGTGGTTTTAATTTGCATTTCCCTGATGATTAGAGATGTACAGCATCTTTTCATGTGTCTGTTGGCCATCCGAATTTCTTCTTTGGAGAACTGTCTCTTCATATCCTCTGCCCATTTTTTAATCGGGTTATTTGCTTTTTGGGTGTTGAGGCGTGTAAGTTCTTTATATATTTTGGATGTAACCCCTTGTCAGATATGTCATTTACAAATATATTCTCCCATACTGTAGGATGCCTTTTTGTTCTGTTGATGGTGTCCTTTGCTGTACAGAAACTTTTTAGTTTGATGTAGCCCCATGAGTTCATTTTTGCTTTTGTTTCCCTTGCTTGAGGAGATGCCTTCAGGAAGAAATTGCTCATGCTTATATTCAGGAGATTTTTTCCTATGTTGTCTTCTAAGAGTTTATGGTTTCATGACTTACATTCAGGTCCTTGATCCATTTCAAGTTTACTTTTGTGTATGGGGTTAACCAATAATCCAGTTTCATTCTCTTGCATGTAGCTGTCCAGTTTTGCCAACACCAGCTGTTGAAGAGGCTGTCATTTCCCCATTGTATGTCTATGGCTCCTTTATCATATATTAATTGACCATATATGCTTGGGTTTATATCAGGGCTAGGAACTCTAATTTTAATAGTTTTTATTCAAATACAAACAAGGTGGAGTTTTTAAGCCTTTAGTAAGGAAACTGTTAATTCACATGTCCAGGACGTTGAAGCCCTCTCTGAAAAAAGCCAGCATATCTCAGATTTTTAGCATTTCTCTGTAAGTGCCTCACTCACCTATTCTGCTGAGAACAAATCAACATTATCAAGCTGGCAGGACTGATGGTAAGGACTGTTTATCTTGGATGAACAGAATATAAAGCAGGTAGCAGTTATTTTGCTATCTGGAAGTAGCTCATGCTCTAGAGCAGGGGTTTGCAAACTACAATCCATGGGCCAAATCCAGCCTTCCACCTGCTTTTGTAAATAAAATTTTATTGGAGCCCAGTGCCACTCATTCATTTATGAATTTGTTTATGGCTGCTTTACTGCCATGATGGCAGAGTTGAGTAGCCGCAACAGACATGACTCACAACGCATTAATATGTATTATCTGGCCCTTTACAGGAAAGGTTGGCTGACCCTGGTCTAAAGAGTGTGAAGACCTATGTCTATTTGAAATATTACATAAACAATTACACAGTCTTTTTAACCTGTGGCTCAAAGAATATTGGTACCTTTATCCGAAAAGGGAAGAGCAATACAGGTCATAGTCTAACAGTTGTTTCTCAACCTTTTAAGTTGTCTGTTTATGTCAGCCATAGTAAAAACTGGTAACTCCTTTTCTAACATACTCCCCAAATTCTCTGAATCACTCCTTAAGAAACATGGTTGGCCCTCCCATACTGCTTTAGAATTTGAAGAGCCTGATCTACCACTATATATACATATTTTGGTTAAAGTGGTTTCTTCCCCCACTTAGGACTCAGTTCTGTTTTTCAACATTTATTCTTCTGTGTGAGGTTCTTCCCTCTGAACAATAGATGAAATCTCAGCCCACTTAGCTATGATTTCTATCCTTGGATTCCTTTCAGTATATTTGGGTTGGGTTTGTTTTCTAGTGTGTCTCTGGAAATGTGATTTTCTATATTTATTCTGCACATGACTGGTTCAGTGTGCTTCATTTTACTTCCTTCCTTAATAAACTGTTTTGTTAACAGTGTTTATTTTTTCCTCCCATCCTTTATCCTGTTGCATTTATTTTTAAGGTGCTACTGATTCCCTGACACCCAAACCTTAGGAAAGAGAATGCCGGATCGACTTCTCACAAGGGTTGTCAAAAGGCCACATGTATCCTTGCTTCTCTTAAGATAATTTTTTCTGAAGAATCTGCCTTCTTATTAAAGGTCCTTTTGAACTGGATTCAACCTACAGGGTTTCTTGAATGTCTAATTAGAGTAGGTTACTCTTCTTATATATATTTTGGAAATATTTATGGGTATGAATTGTTACACCAATAAAACATCCAAGGGATGAAAAAAAAGCAGCAAACCCATTTTACATTAAATCACCTATGCTACATGCTATCACATGTCATAATAGGCAAAATCTAAATGAAACAACTCTTTTCTTCAAGATGGAAAATATGGTTGGATTACACTCCTTTAATGTGCATTCACAGACAGCTGAACGATTACGCCAAGAGACTATTGATTAATTATTTGATGTCACCTGTTCCAAGGGTGTCATCACTAGTGACCAATCACAAGGTTCCAAAATCAAAGCCACCCTTTTCAACGTTTTTATTCTGATTTAAGTGAAAGCTTTGGAGAGGTTATGCTGATGGCAAGTTGGAAGGAATACCTAACAAGGAAATACCACCATGCTGAAATAAACAAGATGAAATTAACAATGATAAATGAAAAAAACACTACTTTAAAATTGTACAGAATCAACTGTTTACTTAGTATCCTGTTAGGAATTTATGTTGGCACTCTACAAATGTGTACTGCAAATGCGCATGCCAACAAATGTGTCACAACGATGCAAATATATCAGCCAATATGTCTTAAAAAATAAATCTTTGACTAATGTCATAAGACTCTGATGTTCCTATTAACAATATTGTATTCTGTGATAAAGCAATTCACAAATATATCTCACTGTCTCTCTCTCTCTCCTTTTATGTCTCTCTATTCCTGGCCTCATGGAAGAAATATATTTTCCTGTCCTATTCAATTCAGCTCTGGTCATAGAATTTGCTTTGGTCAAAGAAATGTAAGCAGAAGTAAGGTGTGTCCTTTACCTGTGCAACAGTGCCAGTCTCAGGCAGAAGGTCTAGCATGAGTTCTGCCATGTATTCTTTTTCTCCTGCCACTGTGACCAGCAGTGTGAACATAATGGCTGCTCTATCTGCCTGGGCGCCGGGGCAGGGATAACAGTTACAACGTGGAGCTCCCAGACAGCCGAAATGGCCACAAGGAATGAGCCACTAAAATTTTGGAGCTCTTGGTTATAGAATCATAAGCTGGCCTATTTTCTATCAGCACATTGGGACCACTTCTGGAATATTATGTTCCTATGTTTTAAGTCCAGAGGCTGATGCCTAAAATGATAAAGAGGAAAGACCCACATGGAAGAAAACTGAGCTTATTATAAAAAAACAACCCAAAGAGCATATATAAGTGAAGGTTTGAGTTTATTATATGCAGTAGATTCCCAACCAAAAGGCTCTCCAAAAATGGAAAGGACTGGCTTGTCAAGTGGTGATTTCCTTTGCAACAGAAGTATTTAAAGAGTAACTAAATGGACAGAGACGTATGGAAAAAACTAAAGCTTTAGGAACAAGGCTGACTGAGATAACTTCTAATGTCTCTACAATTTCTGAGATTATAAGGCTGAAACTTAACAATAGTAATGTCACATGTTAACTTCCAAGGCTATAAAAACTCATTCCCTACAACCTAATAATGCATTGTGTGGAAATAAGTACATATATGACTTCTGGTTGGAAATAAGTACACACATGATAATTTCTTCTTAATAATCATTGTCAAAGCCAGTAACTCTTCCAATGGATTCCAGAAACCTTGCCTTTCCCATACTGGGCAAAGTCCCAAATAATAGCTTTTAAGCACTAGATGGCTCCTATTGATCTATAACTCCCTGCTGAAACAATTTCACAAAGATTTCTATCACCTCCATAGTTTTAGGAATGATACCTTTGGCTTTATCCCTGGCAGATCCTGTAATTCAAAATTAAATGTTATACTTATTTGCTAGTCTCTTAGGAATGAAGTTTCTTATTTCGAAAAGACTGTGTGTCTCCCTGATAAGGGAGCCTAGGAACGGCCCCACATAGACCTTGAAACAACTTCCTGGTTTTCAAAATGAACATTTCTGTGCTGATAGACTATCAACCTACCTCCGAGGCATTTCAGAAAGATGAGCGATCCCAGCTTCTTTACTTCCTCTAAGATGCTGATAGTAAAAAGAAGTTGCAAGACTGCACAGTCTTTTTAGACCACAATTTTTGTTACTAATATGAGATACATTGAAGCATTAAGACAGAAATATTTACTGTTTTGCTAAATCATAGAATCTGTCACTTGTATTTGCATAATTTTTTTCCTGTTTATTTACCGTACATACTTTATATATTTACCTTAAAATATTCCTTATACTTTATATATTTACCTTAAAGTATTTAACAGTATTCTGTAACTACTAAAAACAATAAAAGAAAAATTCTGTAAAAACAATAGAAGACTAAACTATTTATGACCTGTCTGACAATAACCTAGGATCTTTGGTAAACTAATTGTCCAAACACTTCATCTTAGTTTGCTCTATATACAAAATGTCTCAAGTATCGAATATTGATAGTCTTTTGTTGCAGTGGCAAAAGCCCCATAATGAGCCAAGTGTAGGATAGGTCTACTGAAGGAAACAGGAGGAGATAGACCCTAGGTGTGGCCAGGTTGATGAAAGTCATCACTGAAGCAATACAGAGCAATGGTTAAGAACTATGTTCTACAATTGGGCATGTCTTGGGTTTGCACCTTATTACCAGCAATGTCAGCTTGGGCGAGTTTTTTAACTTCAGGTTCCTTATCTGTAAGGTGGAGATAATAAGGTATATACCTTAGAGAGCTCTGTGAGGGAAATGAGACAATACACTGATTATCTCATGCCTCCTAGTAACTGGATCTGTTACTCATTGTTGCATAGCAAGTCACTCTGAGACTCAGTGGTTCAAAGTCTGTTCATTTGCTCATGACGCTGTGGATTGGCAGTTTGGGCCGGGCTCAGCTTTTCTCTCCACGTGGCAGTGGCTGGACTCTGTGCATTTATAGCCAGTTCATACGTTGGCTGGAGTCAGCTGGTCTTGGATGGCCTCACACATACGTCTGTATATTCAGGCGGGGTAGTCGGAAGGCCCAGAATGGCTCTTTCCAAATGCAGTTTCTTGCCGCATGGTATTCATCCTAAAGGAGGTTAGCACGAGCTTGTTCAGCAGTGGCAGTATTCCAAGAGGTCAAGGCTCAATGCATATGTGCTTTATCAAGTCTTTTCTTGCATCACTTGCTGCGTCCTACTGGGCAAAGCAAGTCATGTGGTCAAGTCCAGAGTCATTGTTGGAGCACACAATATGAGCTGTAGATAACAAGATTCACAGCTCATCGGAGGCCATTCCTTTTTCACTGCTGCAAAAGATTAGTGAACTACTATAACTTAGTAAATGCTAGCTATCTTCATTGTCATCACCACCACCACCATCATTATCTGTTCAGGACATATTAATCTAAAATTAGTTATCTTTGACGGAATAAATTGGAAGTCTCAGATTACCGAAGTCAGCAACTTGGCAGGCAGACACGCAATGCACAAGTATTTTCTGAGCATCTAAGTACCCCTGGTTCTTTCTTAGATGCTGGAGATACAGCAGTCAACAAAGCCCTGCCCTCATGGAAGTGACCCAGTGGAAAGGAAAGAAGATTTGAGAAAGAATGGTTAACATATGAAATGTTCAGGTAGAATGGACAACATTACAGCCTTTACACTGAACTTTTGACTTACTGAGAAATATTTCCTATCAAATACACCGTGTGGAAACTGCTAGTCTTAATCAACCGTGATTAAAGAACATAGAAGATCAGAAAACAGCACAGTGCCTGATAAGCTGTGTGTATTCAGTAAACCCTGACTACATCAGTAAGTCAGTTTACTGCTTTAGGGGACTTAATCCTCTTTACCCTGGCATATGCCTTCAACTTGGGTATTAAATACACTCACATTCTTTGACTAGACTGGGGTTCAGAAGGAACATCCATGCTCTAGTCTAGAGCTATATGAAAGGATTAGCTCATTAAGGGATGTGACCAGATTCCGTGTTCCTTGAAACTCCACCTAGGTAACTTCCCACAGTAAAAAATTAGAAGTCTAGGGCCTTAAAATTCAGTATGTCTTTGGACCATCACCCTGGAATAAATCTACAGATTATTTGATTTAGAAGGAGTCTGAGAATCCCTGGAAATTACGAGGCTATCCAAGAACCAACTTGGTGTTTTAAGAGATTAAACCCAGAGACCCAGGGGAAAGAAGAGGCTTAGCAGTGTCCCAGGTAGCAGAAGACAGCAGAGCAACAGGAGCCCCGGAGTAATTGCTTATGTGTAGGACTCTAACTGCAAGTGGGGAGCCAGAGATTCTAACCAATAAGTTACTATTAATGTTAAAATTGAGGAGAAATGTGGGGCTAAATACAAAAAGAAGGCCTATTCTGTACATAAAGGAATGAGATTGGAAGCTTAATAAAGCCATGAGCTATAGTCGTTTCAGCTTAACACTGGTTGGGGCCCTACTACGTGCCAAGCTCATACTCCTGGTCCAGACTCTAGGAATATACCAATGAATAGAGTATGGAAAGCATTTCATTTTCAGGTGGACTGACCAACTAAAGGAGATGATAAGAAGCAAAGCTGGGTTAGTCAGGAACTAGAATACAGGAACTGGGTGACGTCATGCCACAAAATGTGTTGTTTTGACATGGTACGGAGTCAATTCCTCAAGTTGAAGCCTTCCTTAACCACAAGCAATTAGTCATTGCTTCCTCCATCCCTACTGTTCTCTATTCTTACCTCTAATGTGGAATTTATCCTGTTCTATCTCTTTATGTATGGATTTCCTCAAATTATATTCCCACCTTCTCGCACAGTCTGGCACATAGCGGGCATCTAACAAATGAGTTGGGATTATAAGCTTGATTAAAGGAATAAAAGCATGAAAAAAGCTGTCTTGTTCGAAGCTTTTCTTTAAGGCCACAGGTATTGCCCTACTGGATTAAAAAAGGCTGTGCCCAGAAACAGGGCTGAGTTGGAGGGAAACACATCATTCATTCATGTATTTTCTTTCCATCTCTTCAATATATAACTTGATATAACACTGATGACTGTTCCAACTGATTAATTTTAATCATTGAGAAACCAATGCGAAAGAAATCTTTTCATTATAGTAACAGTTCACTTATTTACCAGATACTGCTTAGGAACAAAAGTAAAAAAGCATAGTTAAGGGAAAATAAATTTAAATATTTTGGAAAAATTGATACACAGTGAGCCTCATATTTCTATATGGTGGTTTTCATATTCAAGGATGGGATTTAGCTCTCTCACACCCACATACACAAACACTGTGATACTTTAGTCTCATTAACAGGTGCCTTTCAGCTACTTCCTTTCTCTAAAACAAGAAGCATTGAGTCAGCGATTTGGCCAGGGGGAAAGCTCTTAGCAATGACTATTAATAATGAAGACTTCCTAATGTTGGCAAAATCTGTTTCCCCTTTAGAGGACAGAGAGAGAGCAAGTAACTGAAAGTTAGTATCACTCACGGAGTCAAAGAGATTTAGGAAAAACTATTTCTAGAAGTCTTAGTTTAGTTAAAATTTGGACCACCTATTCTGGGAGGACATGTCCCAAAGTTCTTCAGTTGGCTACTAACAGAGGCAGCTTCCATTTCAGGATAAATGCTAACAAAAAATGAAGATGCACATTAAGCACTTCTGTGCCCCAACTACTGTGACAAGTTCTTGTACAAATCTGGTATAAAGCACCAACAGCACCCCTCAGAGTGAGCGGGGCTGGGGAAGGGAGTAGGGGGAGGGGGTGGCGTGGGGGTTGGAGTGGAGGTTGGTGGGGTGGAGGTCTACTCTTCCAG
>JAQQAC010003801.1:6428-61580 GCA_029783875.1 Phataginus tricuspis
TAGAAAGCTGCTCTTTCTGTATTGCACATTAACTCCCAGAGATAAGTGTGCTGCGAATAGGCATTAGGCCCAGCATTAAGGGGAGCTGCAGAAGAAACACTTTCTAATATTACCAGTTTAAGCAATCTGCATTTGGATTCAGTTTAGTTTCAGGGAAATAAGGCCTTTTGCGATGCCCCATTCAAGTAGTATGGAAGCCTGTGCAATGGGAAAAACATAGTAAACTTTGCATTAGAAAGCTGTTCTTTCTCTATTGCACTCTAACTCCCAAAGATAAGTGTCCTGTGAATAGGACTTAGCCCTAGCATTAAGGGGAGCTGCAGAAGAAACACTTTCTAATATCAGCAGTTGTAAGCAGACTGCATTTGGATTCAGTTTGGTTTCCGTGAAATAAGGCCTTGTGCGATGCCCCAATCAAGTAGTAGGGAAGCCTCTCCAACGGGACAGGGAAAACATAGTAAACTTTGCAGTAGAAAGCTGTTCTTTCTGTATGCCCTCTAGCTCCCATAGATAAGTGTGGTGCGAATAGATCTTAGCTCTAGCATTAAGGGAACCGGCAGAAGAAACACTTTCTAATAACAGCAGTTGTACGCAAACTGCATTTGTTTTATTTTTATTATTTTTATTTTAATATTTTATTATTTTTTATTTTTTATTTTAATTTTAATTTTTTTTGTTTACAATTTATTTTGGTATCATTAACCTACAGTTACATGTGCAATATTATGGTGATTAAACTACCCCCTTCATCATGTCCCCCCCACCAACCACATTACAGCCACTGTCTATCTGCGTAGTGACATGCTATAGAGTCACTACTTGTTTTCTCTGAGTTGTACAGCCCTCCCGGTGCCCACGCTACCTTACATCTGCTAATCGTAATATCCCTTTTACCCTCTTATCCCTCCCTTCCCACACATCTTCCCCAGTCCCTTTCCCTTTGGTAACTATTAGTCCGTTCTTGGGTTCTGTGAGTCTGCTGCTGTTTTGTTCCTTCCATCTTTTTTCTTTGTTCTTATACTCCACAAATGAGTGAAATCATTGGATACTTGTCTTTTTCGGCTTGGCTTATTTCACTGAGCATAATACCCTCTAACTCCATCCATGTTGTTGCAAATGGTAGGATTTGTTTTCTTCTTATGGCTGAGTAATATTCCATTGTGTGTATGTACCACATCTTCTTAATCCATTCATCTACTGATGGACACTTAGGCTGCTTCCATTTCCTGGCTATTGTAAATAGTGCTGCAATAAACAGGGGTGCATCCGTCTTTTTGATACTGGGCTGCTGCATTCTTAGGGTAAATTCCTAGGAGTGGGATTCCTGGGCCGAATGGTATTTCTATTTTGAGTTTTTTGAGGAACCTCCATACTGCTTTCCACAATGGTTGAACTAAATTGCATTCCCACCAGCAGTGTAGGAGGGTTCCCTTTTCTCCACATCCTCGCCAACATTTGTTGTTGTTTGTGTTTCAGGTGTTGGCCACCCTCACTGGTGTGAGGTGATATCTCATTGTGGTTTTAATCAGCATTTCTCTGATGACCAGCGATGTGGAGCATCTTTTCATGTGCCTGTTGGCCATCTGAATTTCTTCTTTAGAGAAGTGTCTATTCATGTCCTCTGCCCATTTCTTAATTAGATTATTTGCTTTTTGTTTGTTAAGGTGCGTGAGTTCTTTATATATTTTGGATGTCAACCCCTTTTCAGATGCATCATTTATGAATACATTTCCCCATACTGTAGGATGTCTTTTTGTTCTACTGATGATGTCCTTTGCTGTACAGAAGCTTTTCAGCTTGACATAGTCCCACTTGTTCATTTTTGCTTTTGTTTCCCTATGTTCATGAAGAAGTCGCTCATGTTTCTGTCCAAGAGATTTTTGCCTATGTTTTTTTCTAAGAGTTTTATGGTTTCATGACTTACATTCAGGTCTTTGATCCACCGTGAGTTTACCTTTGTGTATGGGGCTAGACAGTAGTCCAGTTTCATTCTCTTACATGTAGCTGTCCAGTTTTTCCAACACCAGCTGCTGAAGAGGCTGTCATCTCCCCATTGTATATCCAAGGCTCCATTATCAAGTATTAATTGGCTGTAAATGTTTGGGTTAATGTTTGGATTTTCTATTCTGTTCCACCGGACTGTGGGTCTGTTTTGGTGCCAGTACCAAATTCTCTTGATTACTGTGGCTTTGTAGTAGAGTTTGAAGTCAGGGAGCGTAATTCCCCCTGTTTGATTCCTCCTTCTCAGAATTGCTTTGGCTATTTGGGGTATTTGTTGTTCCATAGGAATTTTAGAGTTATTTGTTCCAGTTCATTGAAGAAAGCTATTGGTAGTTTGATAGGGATTGCATTGAATCTGTAGATTGCTTTAGGTAGTATAGCCATTTTGACAATATTTATTCTTCCTAGCCAAGAGCATGCGATACATTTCCATTTGTTAGTGTCCTCTTTAGTTTCTCCTAGGAGTGTCTTGTAGTTTTCAGAGTACAGGTCTTTCGCTTCCTTGGTTAGGTTTATTCCTAGGTATTTTATTCTTTTTGATGCAATTGTGAATGGAATTGTTTTTCTGATTTCTCTTTCTGTTAGTTCATCATTAGTGTATAGGAAAGCAACAGATTTCTGTGTGTTAATTTTGTATCCTGCAACTTTGCTGAATTCAGATATTAGTTCTAGTAGTTTGGGAGTGGAGTCTTTAGGGTTTTTAATGTATGGTATCATGTCATCTGCAAATAGTGACAATTTGACTTCTTCTTTACCAATCTTGATGCCTTGTATATCTTTGTTTTGTCTGATTGCCGTGGCTAGGACCTCCAGTACTATGTTGAATAACAGTGGAGAGAGTGGGCATCCCTGTCGTGTTCCCGAACTTAGATGAAAAGCTTTCAGCTTCTCACTGTTAAGTATGATGTTAGCTGTGGGTTTGTCATATATAGCCTTTATGATGTGGAGGTACTTGCCATCTATACCCATTTTGTTGAGAGTTTTAATCGTGAATGGATGCTGAATTTTGTCAAAGGCTTTTTCAGCATCTATGGAGATGATCATGTGGTTTTTGTTCTTCTTTTTATTGATTCAGTTTTTATTAATTCTAACATCAGCAGTTGTAAGCAAACTGCATTTGGTTTCAGTTTAGTTTCAGTGAAATAAGACCTTGGGCGATGCCCCATTCAAAGAGTAGGGAAGCCTCTCCAACAGGATAGGGAAAACATAGGAAACTTTGCAGTAGAAAGCTGTTCTTTCTGTATTGCCCTCTAGCTCCGAGAGATACGTGTGCTGTGAATAGGTCTTAGCCCTAGCATTAAGGGGATCTGCAGAAGAAACACTTTCTAATATCTGCAGTTGTAAGCAAACTGCATTTGGATTCAGTTTAGTTTCAGTGAAGTAAGGCCTTGAGCGAGGCCCCATTCATGTAATAAGGAAGGATCTCCAATGGATAGGGAAAACATAGTAAACTTTGCAGTAGAAAGCTGTTCGTTCTGTATGCACTCTAACTCCCAGAGATAGGTGTGCTGCCAATAGGTCTTAGCCCTAACATTAAGTGGAGCTGCAGAAGAAACACATACTAGTATTAGCTGATGTAAGCAAACTGCATTTGGATTCAGTTTAGTTTCAGTGAAATAAGGCCTTGCTCCATGCCCCATTCAAGTAATAACAGAGCCTCTCCAATGGGATAGGGAAAACATAGTAAATTTTACAGTAGAAAGCTGTTCTTTCTGTATGCATTCTAACTCCCAGAGTTAAGTGTGCTGGGAAAAGGTCTTAGCCCTAGCATTAAGGGGAGTTGCAGGAGAAACACCTTATAATATCTGCAGTTGTAAGCAAACTGCATTTGGTTTCAGTTTAGTTTCAGTGAAATGAGGCTTTGTGCCATGCCACTTTCAAGTAATAAGGAAGCCTCTCCAATGGGAATTGTAAACCATAGTAAACTTTGCAGTAGAAAGCTGTTCTTTCTGCATGCACTCTAACTGCCAGAGATAAGTGTGCTGCGAATAGGTCTTCACCCTAGCATTCAGGGGAGCTGCAGAAGAAACACTTTCTAATTTCAGCAGTTGTAAGCAAATTCCATTGGAATCAGTTTACTTCCAGTGAAATAAGGCCTTCCGCGATGCGCCATTCAAGCAATAATGAAGCTTTCCCAATGGGATATAAGTAAACTTTGCAGTAGAAAGCTGTTCTTTCTGTATGTACTCTAACTCCCAGTGATAAGTGTGCTGCGAATAAGTCTTAGCACTAGCGTTAAGAGAACCTGCAGAAGAAACACTTTCTAATATCAGCAGTTGTAAGCAAACTCCATTTGGATTCAGTTTAGTTTCAGTGAAATAAGGCCTTGCGTGATGCCCCATTCAAGTAATAATGAAGCCTCTCCAATGGGATATGGAAAACATAGTAAACTTTGCCGTAGAAAGCTGTTCTTTCTGTATGCACTCAATTGCACTCCAAAAATTCTATTGCATTCTATTGCATAACATTCTATTCCAGTACACAAAATTCCATTACATTTCGTAACATTCCATTGCATTCCACATTCTCCTCCTTCCCACAACATTGCATTGCATTCCACAACATTCCAGCCACTCCATAACATTCGACATTACATAATATTATTTCCGTTCCATTCCATAACATTCCATTCCATTCATTAAAATTCTGTTCTCTTCCACAACGTTCCACTCACAGCAAAACATTCCATTGGCTTACACACCATTCAACAGCACTCCAAAATTCTGTTACATTCTACTGCATAACATTTTATTCCAGTACGCAAAATTCCATTCCATTTCGTAACATTCCATTCCATTCCACAACATTCTATTCCTTCCCAAACATTTCATTGCATTCCACAACATTCTATTCCACTCCATAACATTCGACTACTTTACATAATATTATTACCTTTCCATTCCAAAACATTCCATTCCATTCAGTAAAATTCTGTTCTCTTCCACAACATTGCATTCACACCAAAACATTCCTTTGGTTTACACAGCATTCAATTGCACTCCAAAAATTCTATTGCATTCTATTGCGTAACATGACATTCCAGTCCACATAATTACGTTCCATTTCATAACATTCCATTCCATTCCACAACATTCTATTCCATCCCACAATATTCCATTGCATTCCACAACATTCTATTCCTTCCCACAACATTCCATTGCATTCCACAACATTCCATTCCACTGCATAATATTCGACTACAGTACATAATATTATTTACGTACCATTCTGTAACATTCTATTCCATCCATTAAAATTATGTTCTCTTCCGCAACATTCACTTCACATCAAAACATTCCATTGGTTTACATAGCATTAAATTGCACTCCAAAATTTTTATTGCATTCTACTACATAACCTTCTATTCCAGTCCACAAAATTCCGTTCCATGTCGTAACATTTCATACCATTCCACAACATTCTATTCCTTCCCACAACATTCCATTGCATTTTAAAACATTCCATTCCACTCCATAACATTCGACTACATTACATAATATTATTTCCATTCCATTCCATAACATTCCATTCCATTCATTAAAATTCTGTTCTGTTCCACAACATTCCATTCACACCAAAACATTCCATTGGCTTACACAGCATTCAATTGCACTCCAAAAATTCTACTGCTTTCTATTGCATAACATTTGATTCCAGGCCACAAAATTCCGTTCCATTTCATAACATTACATTACATTCCACAACATTCTATTCCTTCCCACAACATCACTTAGCGTTCCACAACATTCCATTCCACTCCATAACATTTGACTACATTGCATAATATTATTTCCATTCCATTCCATAACATTCCATTCCATTCATTAAAATTCTCTTCTATTCCCAAACATTCCATTCACACCTAAACATTACATTGGCTTACACAGCATTCAATTGTACTCGAAATATTCTATTGCATTCTATTGCAAAACATTCCAATCCAGTCCACAAAATACCCTTCCATTTCGTAACATTCCATTCCATTCCATAACATTCGACTATATTGCATCACATTATTAACGTTCCATTCCATAACATTCCATTCAATTCATTAAAATTCTGTTTTATTCCACCACATTCCACTGACACCAAAACATTCCATTGGCTTACATAGCATTCAACTGCACTCCAAAAATTCTATTGCATTCTATTGCATAACATTCCAGTCCAGTCCACAAAATTCCTTTCCATATCGTAACATTCCATTGCATTCCACAACATTCTCTTCCCTCCCACAGCATTCTATTGCATTCCACAACATTCAATTCCAATTCATAACATTCGAATACATTACATAATATTATTTTCATTCCATTACATTACATTACATTCCACTCATTAAAATTCGGTTCTGTTCCACAAAATTCCATTCACACCAAAACATTCCATTGGTTTCCACAGCATTCAACTGCACTCCATAAATTCTATTGCATTCTATTGCATAACATTCCATTCCAGCCCCAAAATTCTGTTCCATTTCGTAACATTCCATTCCATTTCACAACATTCTCTTCCATCCCACAACATTCCATTGCATTCCACAACATTCCCTTCTGCTCCATAATATTCAACTACATTACATAATATTATTTCCGTTCCATTCGATAACATTCCCTTCCATTCATTAAAATTCTGTTCAACTCCACAACATTCCTTTCACACCAAAACATTCCATTGGCTTACACACCATTACATTGCACTCCAAAAATTCTATTGCATTATATTGCATAACATTCAATTCCAGTCAACAAAATTCCATTCCATTTCGTAACATTCCATTCCACTCCATAAAATTCGACTGCATGGCATAATATTATTTCCGTTCCAGTCCATAACATTCCACTCCATACATTAAATAGTGTTATTTCCACAACATTCCATTCACACCAGAACATTCCATTGGCTTACACAGCTTTCAATTGCACTAAAAAATTCTATTGCATTCTGTTCCTTAACATTCAATTCCAGTTCTCAAAATTCCATTCCATTTCATAACATTCCACTGCATTCCACAACATTCTCTTCCTTCCCACAACATTCCATTGCATTCCACAACATTCCCTTCCGCGCCATTATATTCAACTATATTACATAATATTATTTCCCTACCATAACATTCCCTTCCATTCATTAAAATTCTGTTCAATTCCACAACATTCCTTTCACACCAAAACATTCCATTGGCTTACACAGCACTCACTTGCACTCCAAAAATACTATTGCATTCTGTTGTATAACATTCCATTCCAGTCCTCAAAATTCTGTTCCATTTCGTAACATTCCATTGCATTCCACAACATTCTCTTCCTTCCCACAACATTCCATTGTATTTCACAACTTTCAATTCCACTCCATAACATTCGACTACATTGCATAATATTATTTCCGTTCGAGTGCATAACATTCCCTTCCATTCATTAAAATTCTGTCCTCTTCCCCAACATTCCATTGACACCAAAACATTCCATTGGCTTACACAGCATTGAATTGCACTCCAAAAATTCTATTGCATTCGATTGCATAACATTCATTCCAGTCCACAAAATTCCTTAACATTTCTTAACATTCCATTCCATTCCACAACATTCTATTCCTTCCCATAACATTCCATTGTATTCCAAAACATTCCATTCCACTCCATAACATTGGAATACATTACATAATATTATTTCAGTTAAATTCCATAACATTCCATTCCATTCATTAAAATTCTGTTCTATTCCACAACCTTCCATTCACACCAAAACATTCCATTGGCTTACACAGCATTCAATTTCACTCCAAAAATTCTATCCCTTATTTTGGATAACATTAAATTCCAGTTTACAAAATTACGTTCCATTTCGTAACATTCCATTCCATTCCACTACATTCTATTCCTTCCCACTACATTCGATTGCATTCCACAACATTCCATTCCACTGCATAACATTTGACTACGTTACATAATATTATTTACGTTCCATTACATTACATTACATTACATTACATCCATTAAAATTCTGTTCTATTCCACAACATTCCATTCACACCAAAACATTCCATTGGCTTTCACAGCATTCAATTACACTCCAAAAATTCTATTGCAGAACATTCCATTTCAGTCAACATAATTCCATTCCATTTCGTAACATTCCATACCATTCCACAACATTCTATTCCTTCCCACCACATTCCATTGCATTCCACAACATTCCATTCCACTACATAACATTTGACTACAGTATATTATTTACGTACCATTCCGTAACATTCTATTCCATCCATTAAAATTATGTTCTCTTCCACAACATTCACTTCACATCAAAACATTCCATTGGCTTACACAGCATTCAATTGCACTCCAAATTTTTTATTGCATTCTATTACATAACCTTCCATTCCAGTCCACAAAATTCTGTTCCATGTCGTAACATTTCATACCATTCCACAACATTCTATTCCTTCCCACAACATTCCATTGCATTTCACAACATTCCATTCCACTCCATAACATTGACTACATTACATAATATTATTTTCATTCCATTCCATAACATTTCATTCCATTCATTATAATTCTGTTCTATTCCACAACATTTCATTCACACCAAAATATTCCTTTGGCTTACACAGCATTCAACTGCACTCAAAAATTTCTATTGTATTCTATTGCATAACATTCCATTCCTGTCTGCAAAATTCCATTCCATTTAGTAACATTACATTACATTCCACAACATTCTATTCCTTCCCACAACATTCCATTACATTCCACAACACTCCATTTCACTCCATAATATTCGACATTACCTAATATTATTTCTGTTCCATTCGATAACATTCCATTCCATTCATTAAAATTCTGTTCTATTCCACAACCTTCCATTCACACCAAAACATTCCTTTGGTTTACACAGCATTCAATTGCACTCCAAAACTTCTATTGCATTCTAATGCACAATATTCCATTCCAGTCAATAAAATTCCCTTCCATTTCGTAACATTCCATTCCATTCCACAACATTCTATTCCTTTCCACAACATTCCATTGCAATCCACAACATTCCATTCCACTCCATAACATTCGCCTACATTACATAATATTTTTTCAGTTATATTCCATAACATTCCATTCCATCCATTAAAATTCTGTTCTATTCCACACATTCCATTCATACCAAAACATTCCATTGGCTTACAGAGCATTCAATTGCACTCCAAAAATTCTATTACATTCTATTCATAATATTCCATTGCAGTCCTCAAAATTCCGTTCCATTTCGTAACATGCCATTCCATTCCAAAACATCCTGTGCCTTCCCACAACATTCCATTGCATTCCACAACATTCTATTCCACCTCGTAACATTCGACTACATTACATAATATTATTTCCGTTCGATTTCATAACATTCCATTACATCCATTAAAATTCTGTTCTATTCCACAACATTCCATTCACACCAAAACATTCTATTAGATTATACAGCAATCAATTGCACTCAAAAAATTCTATTGCATTCTATTGCATAACATAGCATTCCAGTCCACAAAATGCCTTAACATTTTGTAACATTTCTTTCCATTCCAGAACATTCTATTCCTTCCCAAAAAATTCCATTGCATTCCTCAACATTTCATTCACACCAAAACATTCCATTGGCTTACACACCATTCAATTGCACTCCAAAAATTCTATTCCCTTCTATTGGATAACATTAAATTCCAGTCCAGAAAATTATGTTCCATTTCATAACATTCCATTCCAGTCAACAATGTTCTGTTCCATTTCATAACATTCCATTCCATTCCAGAACGTTCTTTTCCTCCGGACAACATTCCTTTGCATTCAACAACTTTCCATTCCACTCCATAACATTCCACTACATGGCACAATATTATCTCTGTGCCATTCCATAACATTCCATTCCATTCATTAAAATTCAGTTCTATTCCACAACATTCCATTCATACGAAAACATCCCTTTGGCTTACAGACATTCAGTTGCACTCCAAAAATTCTATCAGATTCTATTGCATAATATTCCATTCAAGTCCACAAAATTCCGTTCCATTTCGTAACATTCCATTCCATTCCACAACATTCTATTCCTTCCCACAATATTCGATTGCATTCCACAACATTTTATTCCTTCCCACCACATTCCCTTGCATTCCACAACAGTCCATTCCACTCCATTACTTTTGACTACATTGAATAATATTATTTCTGTTCCATTCCTTAATATTCCCTTCCATTCATTAAAATTCTATTCTATTCCACAACACTCCATTCACACCAAAATATTCCTTTGGCTTACACAGCATTCAATTGCACTCCAGAAATTCTATCGCATTCTATTGCATAACATTCCATTCCAGTGCCCAAAATTCCATTCCACTTCATAACATTCCATTTTGTTTCATAACATTCTATTCCTTCCTAAAACATTCCACTGCATTCCACAATACTCCATTCCACTCCATAACATTCGACTACACTACCTATTATTATTTCCGTTCCATTCCTTAACATTCCATTCCATTCATTAAAATTCTATTCTATTCCACAACATTCCATTCACACCAAAACATTCCATTGGCTTACGCAGCATTCAATTGCACTCCAAAAATTCTATTGCATTCTATTGCATAACATTCCATTCCAGTCAACAAAATTCCTTTCCATTTCGTAACATTCCATGCATTCCACAACATTCTATTCCTTCCCACATCATTCCATTGCATTCCACAACATTCCATTCCACTCCATTACATTTGACTACATTACATAATATTATTTACATTCCATTCCGTAACATTCCATTCCATCCATTAAAATTATGTTCTGTTCCACATTCCATTCACATCAAAACATTCCATTCGCTTACACAGCATTCTGCTGCCCTCCAAAAATTCTATTGCATTCTTTTGCATAACATTCTATTCCAGTCCACAAAATTGCGTTCCATTTTGTAACATTCCATTCCATTCCAGAACATTCTATTCCTTTCCACAACATTCTGTTGCATTCCACAACATTCAAATCCTGTGTATAACATTCGAATACCTTGCATAATATTATTTCCGTTCCATTCCATAAATTAAAATTCCACTCATAAGTATTAGGTTCTATTCCACAACATTCCATTCACACCGAAACATTTCATTGGCTTACACATCATTCAATTGCACTCCAAAAATTCTATTGCGTTCTATTGCATAACATTCAATTACAGTCCACAAAATTCCATTCCATTTTGTAACATTCTATTCCATTCCACAACATTCTACTCTTTCCCACAAAATTCCATTGCATTCCACATTCCATTCCACCCCATAATATTCGACTACATTACATAATATTTTTTCCGTTCCATTCCAGAACATTCCACTCCATTCTTTAAAATTCTGTTCTATTCCACAACATTCTATTCATAACAAAACATTCCATTGGCTTAGAGCATAAAATTGCCCTCCAAAAATTCTATTACATTCTATTGCATAACATTCCATTCTAGTCCACAAAATTCCATTCCATTTTGTAACACTCCATTCATTTCCACAACAATATATACCTTCCCACAACATTCCATTGCATTCCACAACCTTCTATTACTTCCGACAACATTCCATTGCATTCCACAACATTCCATTCCACTCCATAACATTCAACTACGTTACATAATATTATTTCCACTCCATTCCATAACATTCCATCCCATTCATTAAAATTCTTTTCTATTCCACATTTCATTCACACCAAAACCTTCTATTGGATTACATAGCATTCAATTGCACTCCAAAAATTCTATTGCATTCTATTGCATAACATTCCATTCCAGTCCACAAAATTACGTTCCTTTTCGTAACATTCCATTCCATTCAACAACATTCCATTGCATTCAACAACATTCCATTCCACTCCATAACATTCTATTACATTGCATAATATTATGTCCATTCCACTCTTTAATATTCCTTTCCATTAATTAAAATTGTATTGTATTCCACAACATTCCATTCATACCAAGACTTTCCTTTGGCTTACAAAGCATTCAACTGCACTCCAAAAATTCTATTGCATTCTATTGCATAACATTCCATTCCAGCCCACAAAATTATGTTCCTTCCTGCAACATTCCATTGCAATCCACAACATTCCATTCCACTCCATAACATTTGACTACATTTCATAATATTTTTTCAGTTCCATTCCATAACATTCCATTCCATTCACTAAAATTCTGTTCTGTTCCACAACATTACATTCACACCAGAACATTCCATTGGCTTGGACAGCTTTCATTGCACTCCAAAAATTCTATTCCATTCCAGTCCTCAAAATTCCATTCCATTTCGTAACTTTCCATTGCATTCCACAACATTCTCTTCCTTCCCACAACATTCCATTGCATTTCACAACCTTCAATTCCACTTCATAACATTCGACTACAGTACATAATATTATTTCCGTTCCATTCCATAACATTCCATTCCATTCATTAAAATTCTGTTCTGTTCCACAATATTCCATTCACACCAAAACATTCCCTTGGCTTACACAGCATTCAATTGCGCTCCAAAAATTCTATTGCATTCTATTGCATAACATTCCATTCCAGTCTACAAAATTTCATTCCATTTCATAACATTCCATCCCATTACAGAACATTCTATTCCATCCAAAAACATTCCATTGCATTCCACAACATTCCATTCGACCAATAACATTCTACTACATTGCATAATATTATTTCCATTCCATTCCATAACATTCCATTCCATTCATTAAAATTCTGTTCTTTTCCACAACATTTCATTCACACCAAAACATGCCATTGGCTTACACAGCATTCAATTGCACTCCAAAAATTCTATTCCTTCTCTTGGATAATACTAAATTCCAGTCCACAGAATTACATTCAATGTCGTAACATTCCATTCCATTCCATGACATTCTATTCCTTCCCACTACATTCTATTGCATTCCACAACATTCCATTCCACTCCATAACATTTGACTACATTACATAATATTATTTATGTTCCATTCCATTATATTACACTCCATCGATTAAAATTCTGTTCTATTTCACAACACTCCATTCTCACCAAAACATTCCATTGGCTTTCACAGCATTCAATTACACTCCAAAAATTCTATTGCATTCTATTCCATAACATTCCATTCCAGTCAACAATATTCTGTTCCATTTCGTAACATTCCATTCCATTCCAGAACATTCTATTCTTTCCCACAACATTCCGTTGCATTGCACAACATTCAAGTCCTGTCCATAGCATTCGAATACCTTGCATAATATTATATTCGTTCCATTCCATAACATACCATTCCATTCATAAATATTATGTTCTATTCCACAAAATTCCATTCACACCGAAACATTTCATTGGCTTAAACATCATTCAATTTCACTCCAAAAATTCTATTGCGTTCTATTGCATAACATTCAATTCCAGTCCACAAAATACAGTTCCATTTTGTAATATTCCATTCCATTTCACAACATTCCATTCCATTCCACTACATTCTATTCTTTCCCACTACATTCCATTGCATTCCACAACATTCCATTTCACTCCATAACATTGGACTACATTGCATAATATTATTACTTTTCCATTCCATAACATTCCATTCCGTTCATTAAAATTCTATTCTATTCCACAACATTCTATTCATAACAAAATATTCCATTGGCTTACAGAGCATTCAGTTGTACTCCAAAAATTCTATTATACTCTATTGCATAACATTCCATTCCATTTCGTAACATTCCATTCCATTCCACAACATTCTATTCCTTCCCACAACATTCCATTGCATTCCACAACATTCCATTTTGCTCCATAACATTCGACTACATTATATAATATTATTCTTGTTCGATTCCATAACATTCCATTCCATTAATTAAAATTCTGTTCTATTCCACAACATTCCCTTCACACCAGATCATTCCATTTTCTTACAGAGCATTTAATTGCACTTCAAAAATTCTATTGGATTCTATTGCATAACATTCCATTCCAGTCCACAAAATTCCTCAACATTTGATAACATTAAGTTACATTCCACAACATTCTATTCCTTCCCACAACATTCCATTGCCTTCAAAACACTCCATTCCACTCCAGAACATTTGACTACAGTACATAATATTATTTCCATTCCATTCCATTCATTAAAATTCTGTTCTATTCCACAACATTTCATTCACACCAAAACATTCCTTTGGGTTACACAGCATTCAATTGCACTCCAAAAATTCTATTGCATTCTATTGCATAAAATTCCATTCAAGTCCACAAAATTCCATTCCATTTTGTGACATTCCATTCCATTCCACAACATTCTATTCCTTCCCACAACATTCCATTGCATTCCACAACATTCCATTCCACTCCATAACATTCGACTACATTGCATAATATTATTTCAGTTCCATTCCATAACACTCCATTCCATTCATTAAAATTGTCTTCTATTCCACAACATTCCATTCACACCAAAACATTCCATTGGTTTGCACAGCATTCAATTGCACTCCAAAAATTCTTTTGCATTCTATTGCATAGCATTCCATTCCAGTCTACAAAATTTCATTCCATTTCATAACATTTACATCCCATTACAGAATATTCTAATCCTTCCCACAACATTCCATTGCATTCCACAACATTCGATTTTGCTCCATAACATTCGACTACATTATATAAAATAATTGTCGTTCGATTCCATAACATTCCATTCCATTCATTAAAATTCTGTTCTATTCCACAATATTCCATTCATACCAGAACATACCATTGACTTACAGACATTCAGGTGCACTCCAAAAATTCTATTACATTCTATTGCATAACATTCCATTCCAGTCCACAAAATTCCTTAACACTTCGTAACATTAAGTTACATTCCACAACATTCTATTCCTTCCCGCAACATTCCATTGCCTTCAAAACATTCCATAACATTCGACTCCATAACATTCGACTACAGTACGTAATATTATTTCTGTTCCATTCCATAACATTCCATTCCATTCCATTCATTAAAATTCTGTTCTGTTCCACAACATTCCATTCACACCAAAACATTCCATTGGCTTACACAGCATTCCATTGCACTCCAAAAATTCTATTGCATTCTATTGCATAACATTCCATTCCAGCCCACAAAATTCTGTTCCATTTCATAACATTCCATTCCATTCCACAACATTCTATTCCTTCCTACATTCCATTGCAGTCCACAACATTCCATTCCACTCCATAACATTTGACTACATTACATAATATTATTTCAGTTCCACTCCATAACATTCCATTCATTAAAATTCTATTCTATTCCACAACATTCCATTCATACCAAAACATTCCAATGGCTTACAGAGCATTCAATTGCACTCCAAAAATTCTATTACATTCTATTGCATAATATTCCATTCCTGTCCACAAAATTCCATTCCATTTCATAACATTCCATTCCATTCCACAACATTCTATTCCTTCCTACAACATCCCATTGCATTCCACATTACATTCCACTCCATAACTTTCGACTACATTGCAAAATATTATTTCCGATCCATTCCTTAATATTCCCTATCATTCATTAAAATTCTGCTCTATTCCACATTCCATTCACACCAAAACATTCCATTTGGTTACACAGCATTCAATAGTACTCCAAAAATTCTATTGCATAATATTCCATTCCAGTCCACAAAATTACGTTCCATTTCGTAACATTCCATTCCATTCCACAACAGTCTATTCCTTCCAACAACATTCCAGTGCATTCCATAACATTCCATTCCACCCCATAACATTCTACTACATTGCATAATATTATTTCCGCTCCATTCCTTAATATTACTTTCCATTCATTAAAATTGTATTCTATTCCACAACATTCCATTCACACAAAAGCATTCCACTTTCTTACACAGCATTCAATTGCACTCTAAAAATCCTATTGCTTTCTATTGCATAACATACCATTCCACTCCACAAAATTACATTCCATTTCATAACATTCCATTCCATTCCACTACATTATATTCCTTCCCACTACATTCCATTGCATTCCACAACATTCCATTCCACCCATTAACATTCGACTACATTACATAGTATTATTTCCTTTCCGTTCCATAACATTCCATTCCATCCATTAAAATTCTGTTCAATTCCACAACATTCCATTGACACCAAAACATTCCATTGGATTACACAGCATTCAACTGCACTCCAAAAATTCTATTCCATTCTTTGCATAACATTCCATTCTAGTCAAAAAATTCTGTTTCATTTCATAACATTCCATTCCATTCCAGAACATTCTATTCCTTCCAAAAACATTCCATAACATTCCACAAAATTCCATTCCACTCTATAACATTTGACTACATTGCATAATATTATTTCCATTCAATTCCATAACATTCCATTCCATTCATTAAAATTCTGTTCTTTTCCACCACATTCCATTAACACGAAAACATTCTATTGGATTACACAGCATTCAATTGCACTCCAAAAATTCTATTGCATTCTATTGCATAACACTCAATTCCAGTCCACAAAATTACATTCCATTTCGTAACATTCCATTTCATTCCACAACATTCTATTTCTTCCCACAACATTCCATTGCATTCCACAACATTCCAATCCACTCCATAACATTCGACTACATTGCATAATATAATTTCATTTCCATTCCATAACTTTCCATTCCATTCATTAAAAGTTTGTTCTATTACACATTCCATACATACAAAAACTTTCCATTTGCTTACACTGCATTCAATTGCACTCCAAAAATTCTATTGCATTCTATTGCATAACATTACATTCCAGTCCTCAAAATTACATTCCATTTCATAACATTCCATTCCATTCCACAACATTCCATTGTATTCCACAACATTCCATTCCGCTCCATAACATTCGACTACATTGCATATTATGTCCGTTCCATTCCTTAATATTCCTTTCCATTCATTAAAATTGTATTCTATTCCACAACATTCCATTCATATCAAAACATTCCATTGGCTTACAGTGCATTCAATTGCACTCCAAAAATTCTTTTACATTCTATTGAATAACATTCCATTCCAGTCCACAAAATTCCGTTCCATTTCATAACATTCCATTCCATTCCACAACATTCTATTCCTTCCTACAACATTCCATTGCATTCCACAACATTACATTCCACTCCATAACTTTCGACTACATTGCACAATATTATTTCCGTTCCATTCCTTAATATTCCCTTCCATCCATTAAAATTCTATTCTATTCCACAACATTCCATTCACACCAAAACATTCCATTTGCTTACACAGCATTCAATTGTACTCCATAAATTCTATTCTATTCTATTGCATAACATTCCATTCCAGTCCACAAAATTACGTTCCATTTCATAACATTCTATTCCATTCCACAACATTATATTCCTTCCCACTACATTCAGTTGCGTTCCACAACATTCCATTCCTCCCCATAACATTCGACTACATTACCTAATATTATATCTGTTCCATTCCAATACATTCCATTCCATCCATTAAAATTCTGTTCAATTCCACATCATTCCATTCACACCAAAACATTCTATTGGATTACACAGCATTCAGTTGCACTCCAAAAATTCTTTTGCATTCTACTGCATAGCATTCCATTCCAGTCTAAAAAATTTCATTCCATTTCATAACATTTACATCCCATTACAGAATATTCTAATCCTTCCCACAACATTCCATTGCATTCCACATCATTCCATTCCACTCCATAACTTTCGACTACATTGCATAATATTATTTCCATTCCATTCCTTAATATTCCCTTCCATTCATTAAAATTCTATTCTATTCCACAACATTCCATTCACACTGAAACATTCCATTTGCTTACACAGCATTCAATTGTACTCCAATAATTCTATTGCATTCTATTGCATAACATTCCATTCCAGTCCGCAAAACAGTCTAATAAAATGGTTTATTATATTACTACCCTGACAGTGCTAGGACCTTAAAAATACTAAATTCCATTTCTTCCTCCCACCATATGTGTTACTATTAGCATGCCTTTCTTTCTATATACAAGCTAAACTCTTCAAAATATAGCAACCATTGTTATATCCAGTCAGTATTCATTTATATTTGCTCACATTTTTGTCATGTCTGAAATCCTTCATCCCCTCTTGCATTCATATTTTCCCTTTTAGTGTCATTGTTCCTCTTACTACAAAGCTCATCCTCATTTTCCTATTGGGTCAAGCCTGCTAATGGAGTCCCCCTTTGTTGGATTTAATTCAGCAATTTGGGGACCTTGTGTATCATAGGACCTAGCTGGACCTCTTCCCAGTTTCAAGAAGTGAATCTTTTTTAACAAACATTTTATTGTAGAAAGTTTTAAATGTATAGAAAAGTAGCAACCACATACACCCATCACAGCTTCAACATTTATCAATATAGCCCCCTTGTGTCATGTCCATCCCCCTCCACTTCCCTTTCTCATTTTCAGGTTAATCCCTAATATGCTATAATGTCCATAAATGTTTCCATATTCATGTCAGGTTAAATATTCTTAAGGAATATGAAAACAATACCTTTGTCTATTTAAAAAATCACAATAATTCCTTAATATCAAAAAACTAGCCAGGATATAAAGTTGAGACAGAGACCATGGGCTTAGAGAAGGGTGAAGGACTCAGGAAAAAGCAAGGCAAGATAATTACAGTCAGAGCAATCCAACTATATGCAAAGAAACCCCCTGCCAAAACTCCTGCTACGAATTAAGCTGTAAAGTCATTCTTCAATGAGATCAGTTAATATTCCCCAGATAAAGGAAAGTATCTCAGCATAGCCCATGTTTTTATTATGCTAATCATTTGTAGTCATGTGTAAGATTCACTTTAGCATGCTAAAAGGCCCAGGCCTATATGCTGCTTTTCCTCCTTCAGACCTAATCGAGTAATTTGCAACCTGGGCAATTAATATGGCAAGTAAGCCCAGCCATAAACAACAAAGTAAAAGCAAGAAAGATTCCATCTTAAAGATAAGATTGCCTTTTAAAATCCAGGAAGTTAAGTACAATTCTTAAACTCTTTATCAAACAGACAATAACTCAGCCCACCTTAAGGCAGGGCAGGCAGTCTTGATATGCTCCCAGACCAAGAAGCTGTTATTCTGGGAAAGAATCTGCAATAAATTTCTTATGTGAATTTTGCAGAATTACATAGAGTACTGATGAGAAAAGAGACTTAATGTCTCATCAAGGATGAACATGCTAAGACCACTTAACAAGTCCCCACTCCTAAGCCCTTTATCACATTCCTAAAAATCCTTACTGCCTATAAGTCCCCTAGACAAGGTGCAACTATGGTCTCTTTTGTCTCCTCCTGATGTGAGCCAGGAGCTCTGTCCCCTCACTTTGTCTCTAAATAAAAACCTCTCCCTGGCTCTCCTACGTCGATTGTTTGCTAAGTTGATTCTTCAAATCTGTGAATGAGAACCCTGGCATCAAAATGTTCCCAAATGTCTCATGAATACCATTTTTGCTAACAGTTTCATAGTGTGAATCAAAACAAATATTAGGTCCAGACACTGCAATTGCTGATTAATCCCTTGAGCATCATTTAGTCTATGGACTCTCCCTCCATCTTTGTGTGTGTGTTTCCTGGCAGTGCATTTGGTGAAGGGACAAGGTCTCTTATCCCATAGCTTTTCACTTCTTGATGATCAGGATGCCAAGAAAAGGTGATAGCTAAGGAGAAGGTGGAGACTGTCCCAGGGTGAGAGGCAGAGCCAGAGCCCAGGGGTCCTGACTCCAATGCCAGAGGACTTTCCAGAGCATGTTTTCTTCCAACTGCCAGACCTAGAACATCTGGATCAACACTGGGCCACTCAGGGGCCACCCAGCTGCTGGAGTGGTGTCTAGATGGTCCCAGAGACATGGACAGTTCCTTTCCTGCGGTGTAAGGAACCCATGTGGTCCCACCCTTGTCTGCATGAATTCCTTCTCCATTCTCACTTTCTACTCCCCATGGTGACAGAGTTTATAGCTTCCTGAGATAGGTTTTCACTTTTTAAAAATAGTTTTTCCTTCTGATATCGTGTAACTTCCACCTGCCACTAGCATCTTGGCAGTGTGACGGTCCCCTCAGCCAGGCATTTATGGGACATGGGATGGTGAATGCTTCTCAGAAGGGTTCCTGGTGAACCTCCAAGATGAGTTAAATAGAAAACATGCTCCCAGGCAATGGGACCGTTTGAGGTTCTATGTAAAATAATTTGTTTTAACCTATTTGAATAGTAGGAGGATCATCTAGAAATAGTGATTTAAAAAAATACTAGTTTGTGTTTTAGCTTTTCTGCAAATTGATGGTGAGCCTGGGAAAGAGAGGTGGCTGGGCTGGGCTGAGTCATCTCCTAGAGACTCTCCCCCACTAGTCCCCTCCTTCTGCCTGCCCCTCAGCGCCACCATCCCCACCACCCCAGCAGGCCCAGGACAGGAGGTGCCCCAGTGTGACTCAGTCTGCTTGGTCTTGAGCTCCAGGGTCATGGAGGGTGGCGTGGACAGTGTCCAGGCCCTTGGGGAGAAGGTACTTGCACAGATTCTGTGTTAAAACTACTGAATGAGCAGATGTCAGCACAAAGACAGACACACAGGGCCCAGGAGTGGGGTGAGGCTGTCCCCTGGGCAGGCAGGGGCAGGCAGAGGGATCCAGCCCCAAATGAGTGTGCCATGGGAGGGAAGCACAGAGAGAAAGGCAGGCCTCTGACTCTGATGCCTCCCTCCCCGCAGTGCTGTCTCTTCCACTGTGGGCCCCTGGCCAGAACAGTATTTGCAGGATTCCTGGCAGCCCATGCCCTTTCCCTGTGTCAAGATGAACCTGGATTCATGCTGGTGGACTTGCTTGTATTGGGCCTGGAGAGTGTTGCCCACCTCATCTGGGTCCAGCTGGAGCATCTAGAGCCCACTGAGGCAGAGCTGGAAGGTGAGAGGCTGCAGCCAGTACTCTCTATGAGGTGGGATTCATGGAGAATAGTTCCCTTAAAGGCAGTGGGGTTTTCCTGTCATGGGGAAATGCAGGGAGTCAGTTATATGTGTGAGCCTTTCTCTGTGTCCTGCTCCAGCACCAGGTATGGAGCTCTAGCCAGCTGCAGAGACAGGGAAGGGCCAGATCTTGGGCTACAGTAGCTCTGGCCGGACTTCCACTCCCTGCGCTGGGGTGGCAGCCAGTGTCACATCACCCATGCAGATCAGGAGGAAAGGCCAACAGCAGCCTCAGCCTCCAGGCCAGCTTCTGAGCTGGAGACCTCTGGGCAATTGGGTCTTGAGTAGCTGCCATCTCCAGGTGCACCAATAACAGAGCCAGCTCCAGCCCCAGAGCCCTTCTGTCCCTGGGCTGTGGCCACCAAGAACCTGTGGAGGAGAAGCTTCACATCCCAGAGTTTCCTCCCCAGCTGGAAGACAGCAGCTGACTGATGGATGCGGTGAGCAGTGGGATCTCAGTAGGGCTGGGGCAGGCCTATCCCTCTTCCAGCTGCTGCCCCAAGACTGCCTTTCTCTGATCCCAGGTCCCAGGATCTGGGCCCAAATCCTTGCTCCCCAAACTTAACCACCATGTGATCTTGGAAACTTTTAACTCCCAAGCCTTCAAAGTCCACATGTGGACAGTACGACTGTCATTTAGACCACCTGCCACACACAGCAGACCACTGAGGAAGAGCAGAGAGGAGGGGGGCCCTGGCCCAGGGTGTGGGGAGTGCTCAGGGAGGTACTGTCATGTCCTTAGATCATTCACCCATTTGCCCTGGGGCCTCCACAGCCTCAGCACCTGTTGGCTCCTGCTGGGTACCTGCCTGCCTGGGAGACAAAGGACCTGGCTGCAGATGCCATGGGGAACCTCCACCTGAGTAGGGAGCAGGACCTGAGGGGTGACAATGGGTGGTAGCTTCCTCAGGATGGGCTGGGGAGAGCTGCCTTCTGCTGCAGGGAGTAGGTGAGAAAGGCTGGGAGCAAACCCACTCTCACTTCCCCACCACTACTGGCTTCTGGCAACCTGTACTGGGTGCCTCAGTGGAAGGAGGACAACCCCATGGATTGCCACAAGGCTCAGACCATATCCTCAGCTACCTGAGCTGCAGCTCTGACCAGTGACCCTGCCCTTTACTCTGAGGTTGGTGAACAGAGCTGGGCTGTGGCAGGGCCGGGTGACACTCCCTGTCCGACCCAGGAGCTGTTCACCAAGGCAGTGCCCTACCACTGCCTGGCCTCCATCTTGTCCCAGCCGAATACCTGGGAAGTGAGCACCTGGCACCCACCATCTATGCCGTCATCAGATGCTTCGATGCTGTGGCTGATTGGATCACTACCACCTGCCTTGGGGACCTGAGCATGATGGCCCAGGACAGGGCTGGGTTGGTAGAGTTCTGGATCTGGGTGGCCAGGGAGTGCCATGGGGGCCCAGGGTCCCTCATGGGGTCCTGGGAGGTGACTGTTTCCTTTCTCAGCTCTCAGGTTTGATGTCTGGAGTCTGGACTTGAATAGCTCCTGGACCCTTCCTGCCAGGGGCACGCTGACCTGGACTCAGTCCCAGAGGTGGGAGTCTCACTCCCTGGTGCCTTCCTTGGGTTCAGCTACTATCCTGCTCCCTCGAACCCAGGTGGGCTGGGAACCCTGGGCGTCTATGTCATTGTGGACAGGAATCCATGGGGGAACATAAGCAGAGGAGCTGGCCCCACTCTCAGCTCTTCCCTCCTGGGAGTGCCTGGCCCTTGAGGATGTGGCATCACTGTGGTGAATTTTACTTTGCAGAGCTTTTCCATCACCTGGCTTAAAAATACATAGAGAGGGGGGAGATTCAAGATGGCAGTGTGAGAGCAACAGGAAAGAAGGCTGCCCCAGACTGCATACAGATCTCATGAACAGAGCAGACCTCACGAAACAGGGTAATGTATGAAAGCCTTGATCCAGTGAGACCCCAGCCCTCCCCTACCTCAGCTCACCAGCAGGAGAAAGAGAAACAGAGTGGAGAGGGGGTGGAAGACTGGGACTGCAGAACACCTAGCCCTGGAGATCTGCTTTGCATGCAGAAACCTACTCTGTGTGATGCTCTGGAGGTTGGGGAGCTGGGACAGGCGGAGTGCCTGAGAGACTGACATTCTGGCCGTTTGTGGAGGATGGGGATCCACACCCAGCTGCTCTGTGTCAGAGGAAAGGCAGGCGGTCTGAGAGGCTTCCTAGCAATGAGAGGGCTGCTGAAGGGGTGAGGTTTGCAGGGAGCTTGCTTCGCGGGAGAAGGGTGAGTGGGACAAGGTTGTCTGAACGCATTCTACCCAGCAGGTTGGGAACTTCGAGGAGCTTCAGGCGCTCCATCCCCCTGGCTGGCTACTCAGCTCCGAGGCCCCCCCCCACTGTGACACACAGCCTGCAGAGCCTTCCTCCTGGTTTCAGTCTTACAATAGCCTGTGCCCCTCAGCTGTGCCCTCACAAGTACTTCTTAGTTTTCTCCCCTAGCTTAGGAGGCACAGAATAGATAAAAGGGGCTGGAGTTGGCTATTTCCCTGCCCCCAGGTCAGTTAGGCTCTAACAGAACAAAAAGTGTTAAGCCTCTGGCAAAACAGTTTCTCTTGAGGGCAGGCCTTGGTATGAATGACAGAATTCTCTGGTATATTTCAAAATTGTTCCTTTCCTCTCCACAATTCATCAGCTTTTCCATTACTGGTTTTTTTTTTCTGTTCCAGGATCCAATTCCAGTTTCTTCTGGTTTGTGACAGTTTCTCAACCTTACCTTGATATTCATGACTTTATCAGCCTTGAGGAATAGTGACTAGGTATTTTAAAAATATGGAACGCTTCATGAATTTGCATGTCATCCTTGCAGAGGGGCCATGCTAATCTTCTCTGTATTATTCCAGTTTTAGTATATGTTCTGCCAAAGTGAGCATATGTTTCTGCTTCTTTTGTAAACTCTCTTCCATATTCCTAGAACACTTATGTCCACATTGAGAATCAATAAATTGTTAGTCATTTTCCAAGACCCAGGTCAAATGATACTTCTAATACTGATAACTCCTAGTAGGAATCTGTGGGGAGCCAGATATGCAATAGCCATGGCAACTCCATCTTGGGCTCTCAGACTCCATCTTGAGAAGCTGAGTTTCAAAAGTGCACAAATGGTTTCGGTTTCACATTCCCAGAAATGTGTTTAAGTTTCAGTTTCGATTGCATTCGTGCCAGAGTGTTCTCACTCAGGTCAGCTGTTTACATCAGAGACGACTGCGCATGCACACAACTCGGTGCATGATTGGACTTTGTACATCGCTTCATTAGCATAACAGGCAACCAATCAGAAAGAAACACACCCTGTACTGTCTATATATTCTCTGCTGTTTCCGCAAATAAACGAGACTTGATCAGAAAGCCTGTCTTGTCTCCATTCTCTCTGTCTTCTATCCCTTTTCATTCGTGCACCCGTTCCTTAGGTTCCTGTTGCAGATTCCACAGGCTGGGGCAGGAATCAGTCACTTCCAAACCTGCACTGCTCTGGCACCATGTGCACATGGAATCAGAATCACCATATGGCCTATTATGCCCAGGATAATCCTGCTTTATATCTGTTGTCCTAGCATCCTGACTGGTTTGGCATTTGGCCTCTACTTTCCATTTTTTAAAACAAAGTATCATTCTTAATAGTTCTGTTAAAATAGCCAAGATATGTTTATTAGACCTCTACTTTATATCTGATCTCATCTAGTACAT
Organism: Phataginus tricuspis; assembly: GCA_029783875.1. Classification (NCBI taxonomy): domain Eukaryota; kingdom Metazoa; phylum Chordata; class Mammalia; order Pholidota; family Manidae; genus Phataginus; species Phataginus tricuspis. Next base: position 31,230 of record JAQQAC010003801.1, read on the forward strand.
GGTAGTGTGTGAGATATGTTCCCAGTGCCCAGAGTATTTATAATATGTGGTCAAATATGGAAAACAAATGCTAATAACCCCTTGCTATTTACCATTCTTTCCCAGATGCCAGGTAATTAATTCACACTTCTCTTTCAAGTGTGAATTAGGGCGCCTGTAGGTAAAATGAAATAGTTTCAGATATGAACCTGACTCATTCTGATCTTGAATGGTAGAAGGGGAAGCATTTAATTCTGTCATAGAAAAATTTTTTTAATTATTTGCAGTAGACATTTATGGCAGCAGTGGGATTTTAAAAAGTGCCAACTCAATGAAAAAGTACATACTGAGCATTCATTTAAGAGAGCGGATTCTACCAAGATGTCCAAAAGGAAGGTCAGTCCAGCTAAAAGGGCCTGTCAAGAGCCCATGCAGAGACCAAAAAAGGGTCAAACAAACATATCCTTACAAAGGTTGAAGCTAAGCCCAAAAAGAGCAGGAAAGAATCTAGAATATTTTTGATTGCTATTTATAAATCTAAATATTTTAGTACATCCAGAAATACATTTAAAAAAAATCAGTCCCTCATGATCCCATTTCAATAACACTTAATTAGATAAGTGATAAAGAAATTTTAGAGGGAAAATCTGATTATTGTGCTGATTATTTTTCTGTATAACCAAATAATTGGAATAATGCTGAATTAAATAAAACTTTATTGCCTTGTGTATTGTTATCATTATGTAGGCTACTGAGGGGGCAATTTTATATTCTAAAATATGAAACATAATTAAATGGTGATCTCTGAAGTAATGATAATGTATTAACTGCATCTTCATCATTTTAAAGTACCCAATGTATTAAATAAGTCTCAGTTATTTTAAGATACCTATCTTCTATAGCCATGCTTTTTTTAGCTATAAAAGATAGGCATTCCTAATAAAATTCTATTAGGAATTTTTTCTAAGTAAAAGTGTTCCCTGATAGTGGAATTTACCACTGGTACTATGATATCATTGGTATTAGTAGGTCAGTTTTTCCTAATAACTTGTTAACCTGATACGAAAGATGATCTGTTTTGATTGAGAATATAATGTCTATGATATTAAAACATGAGATGTTGGTAATTTAGACATAGTAGTGTATCAATATTTAATATATTGATACAGATTTTTTAAGTTGATATAATTTTTATTGATACAATTTGTTGTATAAACTAATTCCTACAAATTTTAAGATGATAAATCATTGGAATAGTTCTTTGGATTAACTACATGGTTTTTAGACTTTTAGTACTTACATTTTAAAGATTACATACAAATTGTTCATAATGTCTATGTGCTAATCATCAAATTCCCCAATAATATCTCAAAGAGAAAACTGATGATGAAAATACAATTTGCACACAATGTGTATTAACATACATAGGGCTCATAGTAGTATTACTGACCATGTGAAAACCAGAAGACATGAATTTATTTAAAAAGTGTGACTTTTCATAAAGCAAATGAAAACTCTACCAATTTCATAGCTTAATATTCTAAATTTTTTTTACGTGTATATAAAAAGTATTAATATGTCAACTTCCTTTGTGGAAGAACTTCACAAATAGTTCAATGAGTCCAATTTTATATTAGTCACATCATTTGCCTCAAATACAATACAATAATGTCAATTGCCTCAAATATTTTAATTCCAATAAAATTTACTTTTTATATCTGTTTCATGAAATCAAAGCAGCTTTTCAAAGTTCATTATGTCAAAGATGATATACCTGATATGATCAATTCATTTAAAATTTTAACATTTCAATAATTTAAATTTACTGAGATTTATTTTACAGTACAGCATATATGGTTTTCTAAAAGTGCCATATACATTTGAAAAGAATATGCATTTGCCATTATTATTTGATCTATTGCTTAAATACCAATTAGATGGTTGATAGTGCTGTTTGAAGTGTATATTATTACTGGTTTTCTGTCTACTTTTTAAATCAACTAATGAAGTGTTGAAATATCCAACTGCACTTGGGTATTTGTCTACTTATTCTTTCTGTTTTTGCTGTGTATATTACGAGGATCAGCTATTAGGTGCATACATTTGATGTACGAAGTCTTTTTTTATTAAGGTATTATTGATATACACTCTTATGAAGGTTTCACATGAAAAAACAATGTGGTTACTACATTTACCCATATTATCAAGTCCTCACCCATACCCCAATGCAGTCCCTGTCCTTGGGTGTAGTAAGATGCCACAGAGTCACTACTTGTCTTCTCTGTGCTACACTGTTTTCCCCTTGATCCCCACACCATGTGTACTAAACGTAATACCCCTCAATCCCCTTCTCCCACCCTCCCTACCCTCCCTCCCACAACCCTCCCCTTTGGTAACCACTAGTTCCTTCTTGGAGTCTCTGAGTCTGCTGCTATTTTGTTCCTTCAGTTTTGCCATTGTTATACTCCACAAATGAGGGAAATCATTTAGCACCTGTCTTTCTCCGCCTGACTTATTTCACTGAGCACAATATCCTCCAGCTCCATCCATGCTGTTGTAAATGGTAGGATTTGTTTCTTTCTTATGGCTGAATAGTATTCCACTGCGTATATGTACCACCTCTTCTTTATCTGTTCATCTACTAATGGACACTTAGGTTGCTTCCATATCTTGGCTATTGTAAAAAGTGCTGCAATAAACATAGGGGTGCATATGTCTTTTTGAATCTGAGAAGTTGTATTCTTTGGGTAAATTCCAAGGAGTGGGATTCCTGGCTCAAATGGTATTTGTATTTTTAATTTTTTGAGGAACCTCCATATTGTTTACCACAATGTTTGAACTAGCTTACATTCCCACCAGCAGTGTAGGAAGGTTCCCCTTTCTCCACATCCTCACCAGCATTTGTTGTTCTTAGTCTTTTGGATGCTGGCCATCCTTACTGGTGTGAGGTGATATCTCATTGTGGTTTTAATTTGCATTTCCCTAATGATTAGTGATATGGAGCATCTTTTCATGTGTCTGTTGGCCATCTGAATTTCTTCTTTGGAGAACAGTCTCTTCATATCCTCTGCTCATTTTTTAATTGGGTTAATTGCTTTTTGGGTGTTGAGGCATGTAAGTTCTTTATATATTTTGGATATTAACCCCTTGTTGGATATGTCATTTACAAATATATTCTCCCATACTGTATGATGCCTTTTTGTTCTGTTGATGGTGTCCTTTGCTGTACAGAAACTTTTTAGTTTAATGTAGTCCCATGAGTTCATTTTTGCTTTTGTTTCCCTTGCTCGAGGAGATGTGTTCAGGAAGAAGTTGCTCATGTTTATATTCAGGAGATTTTTGCCTATGTTGTCTTCTAAGAGTTTTATGGTTTCATGACTTACATTCAGGTCCTTGATCCATTTTGAGTTTACTTTTGTGTATGGGGTTAAACAATAATCCAGTTTCATTCTCTTGCACGTAGCTGTCCAGTTTTGCCAACACCAGCTGTTGAAGAGGCTGTCACTTCCCCATTGTATGTCCATTAATCATTATATCTTAAGGAACCTTAATACCCTGATTATAAAGTAATTCTATCTCTAGAAAATGCAAAGTGAAACTTCTGTCCTTCATATTCATTCAAACCCTTAATCCAAGGTCACCTGCATTCAACTTTATCAACTTTATCTTGATGTTCACCCCTCAGCTCTCTTGTTCTACCTTCCTGGCTTCAAGTTTCCCACTCTAGACAGTGACCATCCTCGATATTTTGCCATTCCCTGGATTGCATATTCACATCTTCTTTTGTGAATGCTTCTGTCCAGCAACAACAAGCCTTAAATCTAGTTATTTCTTATTTCGCTTCCTGTAGTCAGAATGCCAAGCCCTGGAAGAAATTACACAACCTTGTATTGTGGTGATATGACACACTTTTAGTTTCCAGCCTCAGCTAAGAACTTGATGTACTTGGATTCTGAATGTGGCTATTTATTGCCATTTCTGTCATCTTTGGTAACTGTCTCTGCATCTTTATCGCTCCCCTTTAGACTGTACACTCTCTTATCCCCTCTTGCTAAGCACACTTGATTTCAGTATTATAAGGAAAACCCTGGCTAAAATCATGAGCTCCATTAACTTTCTCACCTAATAGCTATCCGCAGATTTATTTATATATGCATTCACTCTCACTTTATTTCTTCCAGATAAAATTTCCTCCTCCATTTCTTGGCTAATTGCTTAACTTATGGCTCCCCTTTTACAACTAAATCTGCTAGGATTCTGACTTAGGATTATTCTCTATAAACTATTGTCTATAAAATGATGCAATTTCTGACTTCTTCCCACTACCTGTGAACAGGCTCTAGTATCCCCAATATTATAATCCCTTTCCATTCCCATGTTTCCTCAAACCTATCTTCCTATGTGTTTTTCCCTTTATATTCAGCATATCTGGAAAACAGTAAATCCTTGCTATTTTTCATTTCCTGTCTTCCCACTAACTTCTTTAATCCACTAAAACCAGGCTTCTGCCTCCAAAACTCCAAGACAGAGTTTTGGAGGCAAAAGCCCATGTCACCCATAATCATTTAATAAATTTGACAGGTTCTTTTCTGTCCTCCTCCTGACAAAGAAGGCCCTCTTATCTTTCTCTTCGACCTCATCTATCACCATAACCTCTAAACCATATTATTTGTATTCCAGTCATACCAAATTATTCATAGTTCTGTAGAGATCTACTGATATGGCAGCCACTAGTCAAAGATGGCTATTTAAATTTAAAATTTAAATTTAAAAGAAAAAAACAGGCAAAAATCTCTTGGACATAAACATGAGTGACTTCTTCATGAACATATCCCCCCGGGCAAGGGAAACAAAAGCAAAGATGAACAAATGGGACTATATCAAGTTGAAAAGCTTCTGTACAGCAAAGGACACCATCAGTAGAACAAAAAGACATCCTACAGTATGGGAGAATATATTCATAAATGATGTATCCGATAAGGGGTTGACATCCAAAATATATAAAGAACTCACGCACCTTAACAAACAAAAAGCAAATAATCCAATTAAGAAATGGGCAGAGGACATGAATAGAAACTTCTCTAAAGAAGAAATTCAGATGGCCAACAGGCACATGAAAAGATGCTCCACATCGCTGGTCATCAGAGAAATGCAGATTAAAACCACAATGAGATATCACCTCACACCAGTGAGGATGGCCAACATCCAAAACACAAACAACAAATGTTGGCAAGGATGTGGAGAAAAGGGAACCCTCCTACACTGCTGGTGGGAATGTAAATTAGTTCAACCATTGTGGAAAGCAGTATGGATGTTCCTCAAAAAACTCAAAATAGACATACCATTTGACCCAGGAATCCCACTCCTAGGAATTTACCCTAAGAATGCAGCAGCCCAGTTTCAAAAAGACAGATGCACCCCTATGTTTATTGCAGCACTATTTACAATAGCCAAGAAATGGAAGCAACCTAAGTGTCCATCAGTAGATGAATGGATAAAGAAGATGTGGTACATATACAGAATGGAATATTATTCAGCCATAAGAAGAAAACAAATCCTACCATTTGCAACATGGACGGAGCTAGAGGACATTATGCTCAGTGAAATAAGCCAAGCCGAAAAAGACAAGTATCAAATGATTTCACTCATATGTGGAGTATAAGTACAAAGAAAAAAAAACTGAAGGAACAAAACAGCAGCAGACTCACAGAACCCAAGAATGTACTAATAGTTACCAAAGGGAAAGGGACTGGGGAAGATGGGTGGGAAGGGAGGGATAAGAGGGTAAAAGGGGTATTATGATTAACAGATGTAAGGTAGGGGGGGCACGGGGAGGGCTGTACAACTCAGAGAAGACAAGTAGTGATTCTATAGCATCTCACTACGCTGATGGACAGCGACTGTAATGGGGTTGGTGGGGGGGACCTGATGAACTGGGTCGTTTAATCACCATAATATTGCACGTGTAATTGTAGGTTAATGATACCAAAATAAAGTGTACATTTAAAAAATTAAAAATTAAAATAAATAAATTTTAAGTAACTATAATGAAAAATTGTCTTCATCAGTCACACTAGCCACATTTGAAGTGTTCAACAGCCTCATGTGGCCGGTGGTTACCATAGTGGACAGTGCAGTTAAGTAGAAAATATCTATTTGTCTCCTATGGCTTGGAACACTTCAACATCTCTGAATATTTTCTGTTATCAGCACTGCTTCCCAACACCAGAGACACTTGACATTACCTCCTTCATTTCCTGATTACACTCATATTTAATTTGTTCTCACAGCAGTTATAATGTATTTAATTAGGGTTGCTGTCTTTCCCCGTACTTCCTATAAGTTCCTCAAGTGTTACATTATACCTGTTTGCTTTCTTAGTATTAAATTTAGTGTGTGATATATAATAGACACTGAAAACTTCACATGGAAAATTAGTGTCACACTAATCAGACAAACAGCACTTTGCAGCCAAATTCAGCAATAAAATATATATTTCTATATTTTAAAGTCACCTCATATTTTAGGGCTTAATTCAAATTGACAGTACATGCTTTTACAGAAGTCAAGCCAGTAGTGGCCTGTGGAGGAAAGAATCATTCTCCTTGGAGATTCTTTAAACGTCATCCATTCTTAATTTGGAAGAAAACAATGATTTGGCTGCAAAATACATAAATTAAGTTGAAATTAATTACCCTCAGGACTTAAATTAATTTTTTTCTAAGTATTTGGGAAATTTTATATTTAAATAATAACGACTTTAACTATACAGTAAGAAAAACTCACATATTTTTACTAGAATTTAAAATCCAACTCTTCTGCAACTTGGCTAAATTATATAGTGTTTAGAAATACAGTCTGCTAAAATATTCTTTTGATTTCACAAAGCCATTTTTTACATAAAACCAACTCCTCATAAGGAACATAAACAATATTAATAATCAAGAAAATTATTCAGGCTAAAGAAATGCAACCAGGTCCCAAGAACTAAACTTATGTTTGTGTTTTGTAGGTTATTTAAAATTACTTATATTCTTACTGTGCATATGTACTGAAATAGTCATTTTTCATCATTATTTATCAGTAATTTGAAAATGATATGTTCTTTTTAGTCTATGTATAGCAAAGTGATTGTGGAAATTATAATCTACAGCCTAATGTGTATCAGGTATACAGCAAGAGCAGTTGTACAGCTGGAGTCCTCCCTTGAGTGTGTACATATGTAAACATAAAGGTCACAGCACACACCCCTGTTTACTGAGATTATATTATAAAATTATATAGATATGGGACTCCTTTTCCTTTAATAAGATCACAGTTGTTGTTTTTAGTTTACGCCCTATAAATTGCTAGCCATATTCTAACACATCTTTCTAAAGCAAACTTTTGGATTTCTTTGATTATTGTCTGGTAACAAGTGGATTGTGTGTGTTGAGGGCTGCTTCATGAATATTACGTGAAGAGCACAGATCTCACCTGAAACATGTTCTTAAAACTGAAATGTACCCAGGACACACAACACACTGGGCTGTGATAGAGCACTAAATAAGATCCTTTGTGTTTTATTTGTTTGTTTTTATACTAATACGAAAAGGATTAAACCTATGTGATGTATTCCTTCCCAGAGCTGAAGCTATACTGAAAGGGGTAGTGGGAGAGAGAAAGGAGAAACATGACATGACAAAAGGACAGAAAGTCTTTGCCTGCTTCACAGTTTAGCCCACAGCAATAAAAGCATTTTGGTATTTGATCATATGCAAGTTTAGTAATTCTTCAAACAACTGCAATCCTTAAATGCTGGTATTGCCCATTTTGGTGTTCTTGGCTTTGTTTTGTTGTAAGTGTGGTAAAAAACACATAATATAAATTTTACCGTCTTAAGCACTTTTAAGTATTAATTTCAGTAGTGTAAAGTATATTCACATTGATATGAAACAGACATCCAGAATTTTTTATGTTGCAAATATGAAACTGTACCCATTAAACAACTCCTCATTTCCCCCTACTCCCAGCTTCTGGTCACCACCATTCTACTTTCTGTTTCTGTGAACTGGCCTACTGTAGATAGCTCATATTAGTGGGACCATACAATATTTGTATTTTTGTGACTCGGTTATTTCACTTTATAGCACATGACAGGGTTTCCTTCTACTTGAAGGCTGAATAATATTCCACTGTGTGTGTATGTGCACCACATTTTGTCAATCCATTTATCCATCAGTGACATTCTACTTTGTGGCTACTGTAAATAGTGCTGCTGTGAATATGGGTGTGCCAATATCTCTTTGAGATCTTTCTTCAATTCTTGCTGATTTATACTCAGAATGGGATTGCTAGTTCATATGGTTGTTCTATTTTTAATTTTTCAGGAAACTCCATACTGATTTCTGTAGACCATTCTGGGACCATTTTTCAGTCCCACCAATAGTATGCAAGGGTTCAAATATGTCTGTCATTCCAACAGTTATTTTCTGAATTTTGATAGTAGTCATCATGATGGCTATGAGTCGATACCTTGTGGTTTTGATTTTCATTTCTCTGATGACTAATGATGTTGAGCAACCTATCATATGCTTGATGGCAAATTTATATCATCTTTGGAGAAATGTGTATTCAAGCCCTTTGACCATTTTTATTTGGGTAATTTGATTTTTTTTTTGTCATTGAGTTGTAGGAGTTCTTTATATGTTCTGGATATTAACCCCTGATCAGGTATATGATTTACATGTATTTTCCATAAGATGCCTTTTTACTGTTGATTGTGTCCTTCAATCAACACTGTTTGATTGTACTTTTAAAAGTTTTTAAGTTTGACATATATCTTTTTTTGTCTATTTATTTATGTTTGTGTTGCTTGTGTCTTTTTATTCGAAGAACATACTGTGGGAAACTTTATTCACCATCAAGATATTGTCTTAAGGTAGAAACCTCAGAATGATCTTTATGTTTTCTTTGTAAGGAGTCCTGTTACTCACTTGCTTAAAAAAAATAGCCAGAAGCTACAAGATAAACTTCTTACTTCTTAATTAAGGCAAATAATGTTCTAATTTGGACTCAGTATGCATTTCAAGTTCATTACATATAAGCCTCCTTCCCTACTTAAAATGTACAGCCACATTACGCTTTTCTTGTTCACAAAACACACCTTGCATATTCGGGTGAGTACTCATATATTCTCTCTTTGGAAAAATCCTCTCTCCTTCTAGTAGGCAAACTCCTACTCATCCTGTGACGACTTTACTACTTTCTCCCAGCTGCTTCTCTCTCTCATCTATAACTATGGTGTGCAGATTAATATTATTTCAGTTCACTTGTAGGAATACACAAAGCACTTAGTCCAGTGCATGCCACAGAGTGCTCAATGCATCTAAGCTGCTGTTATTTTAAGCGTAATAATTATCTTAACAATACTGGAAATGATAGTATGTTAATAGTATTAAAAAGTCAACATATTTAAAGTAAAAGTTCTCTATACAGTTACTGTCTGCATTCATCCTTCCTATCTCCGAGAGAATGAATACGTGGCCTGTTACCAGATTCTGTGTTCCATCATGTGACCAAAGTCACTTCTGAGACATCTCTTTAGCATAGTTAGAAAACAAGGCAATTTTTATTTCTAGCTTTAGGCTGGATTTCCCCACAGCAATCCTTTTGTTTTCATTTTCCTTTCTTTGTTCTTGTTACTTTCTCAGCATGAAATGTCCTCTATTTTCCCTTCCCTTCCTCTTTTTGGCTAATTTTATAGTAATATTTAACTATATATAAATGTGTGTATTTCTCCATGAAGCTTCTGGGATAACTGTCACTCCTCAGTATTTCCAAAATATGCTGTTTTTTTACATGCAATTTTCAATTTCCTACTGGTCATGGAATGTCTTGAGATGGTAATATTACATTCATTTTTTAACCCTTAATGCTTAACACAGCACTTGATCTTAGCAGGTTGCCAATAAATTTCATTCAGTGAATGAGAATTTCATCACAAGTCTCTGTCTGGTCACCCATGTTAATAAGTCACCCTTTTTTCATCCTTAACTCTGATCAGTAGGGAATCTGAGCAGCCTTCTTTTGAACCCTTCTGTCTGGGTCCATTTTTTATCATTGGAACTCAAAAAGAAAATAGAGAACAAACTCCTGAGGCCTGAAAAAAATTGACCAAACTGTCCTTACCATGGCTTTTATCCGCCGTGTCCTACTGTGTTGTTCTTTAGATCTTCAAGGGGCAGGAGTACCCCCTAAGAAAAGACATGTCAAGCAAGCCTATTGAATTGTAATCGTTGAATTTCTGTTGCCCAAGTTTATGCTTACAATATGGAAAAACAAATATAAAAATATGTGTTAATTGAACTCTGTGTGTGTGAAAATCCAATCTTCATTATGTATTTTAATATTGTTTCTGCATGCAACAGTTCATACATTTCTTAGAAAATATGAAACTTTTACTGATTACTTCTAAATGGAAAACAATCTAGCAACAGAGTAATAACTTTCTCAAATATGTATAAATGTTTCAGGGAACAGGATATGTTGAGCAGAGATACACTTTGAGATTTGATTAAATATCATATTGCCTAATTTGAGGTAAAAAATTATGTCATTTAGTTGAATTTTCATTGTGCTTCAGGAACTGCATTCACTTAGCATTACACACTTGTAAACATTCAGTCTGTAGCTATGGATTGCTTTTGAAAGTAAGAAAACATATAGACAATGAAAGCAATATTTTGAAATTGTTCTTGAAGTGATAAACAGTTATTGGAATTGGTTTACGTATTAAATTATGTTCAAATTTTAAATAAAGAAGCCTCTGTGCATATATTAACTATCGTTTACAGTTTTTAAACATATTAAATTCTTTATATGTTTGGAAATGCATTTTAAGTATATTTATGATTTATTAATGATTTAAATCAGTGTCTCTAGGTCTTCCACTTTCATATAATTTAAACACATTTTTATTTACTGTGATTTACATAATATAGTTCTTAAAATTTTTGGTTGATATGGCCACTGATAGAATTTGCTCCTATCTAAAATAAAAAATTCTACATGCAAATTTTGTTTCCTAATTTTGCTTTTTGAATGTAAAGCCTATTTTACGGTGGGATAGTCATTGAATTTTACCCACGGGGGAAGAACTGTTTTCATGGATTTCATTTTAATAGGTAAACATCAAGCTATAACTCTCCAACTCTGTATTATTTCTTGCCTACGTACCTTCCTTTCTACCTCTCTTTTTTTCCCTTCCTCTCTTTATTCATAATTCACTCATTTAAATAAACTTTACTAAGTCTTTATTAAGTGCCAAATACTCTGCTAGGAACTAAATATACACCAGGAAACTCAACATACTTAGTACCTTCACTGGGCAGGATAGAAAAACAAAGCAAAACAAAAAATCATGTAATTCCCCAAACTGAAAATTGTAGTATAGTTTATGAAAGAAACAAGAGGCTGGAATGAACAATAATGGAGATATATTTAAGAAAAAGTTACAGAAAAGACCTCTATACAAGATGATAAATATCCCAACAAGGAGCAGAATCAAGAATATTCTATGCAGAGAAAAAGTTATACAATGCCTCGAAGTTAGAACTAGGTTGGACTGTTTGTTGAAATAAAAGAAGGCCTTAGGCTGCCTTGGAGCTGGTAGCACAGCAGGAAAGGCAAACTTGGGGGCACAGGTCATGCAGGTTCCTGGGACATACAGGAAAGAATTCTGATTTTGGTCTAAATGTATTCAAAACAGTTGAAGCAAATTGTAAGAGCGGAGTATGTGTTCTGATTTATATTTTTAGAATACAATTTTTGCTGCTGCATGGGATGTGGATTACATGATATTAGAATTTAAGTGAGGAAACAAGTTAAGATGAGGGTCCGGATGACAGCCTGGATCAAAGAATTGAACGTGGAGATGTGGAGAAGTTGACATTCAGGATTTATTGGAGATGGAATGAATAGTACTGGCGGGCAACTTAGATGTAGGGTTATGGGGTGAGGGGAAGAAGGCAGTAGAAGGTTCCTCTTTGGCAACAGAGTAGGTAGCAGTTCTGGTGGTCCCAAGGGAATCAAACCAGCCTGGACACAGTCAAGTACTCTATGAATGTTGTTTCAGTCTCAATGACTGATTGAATGAATGAATACATAGGATAAGATGGTGAGTATAGGAACAAAGGATCTCATTTTATTGATGTAAAGGTTGAGATACTTGTGGACATGACAGGCGATTGATGATACATGATTTTGGAACTCTGATTTCTAACTTGTGAAACCTTCATCATGCAATTGTCTCCTTCCTGTAAATGTTAATTAAACACTTCCCAGAAGCAAGGAATTATACTAGTCAAACAGGAATTGAGAGATAAGATACAACCCTGTCCTTAAAGAGTCTGTGGTGTCCTGAAGACATAGATTTAAAAAAATATTACTATAATGTAAATGTTAAGGCACTACATAAACATCTAAGTGGAAATGGTCACCTGGCCTGAAAAAGTCAGGAAAAGATTCTTAAGGGAAATAATAATTGAGATTATGCTGAAAACAAAACTTGAGAGACAAGAGGAAAAGGAATTATTTAGGAGGAGAAGGGGGAAAATGGGGCTCACTTGTGCTGTTGGGGACAGTGACTGCTGCGTTAATTGGGAGGGGGAAGAACATGTGGGCAATATGGAAAAAACTGAGTCCTGGAAAGAGAACAGAGTCTTCTACTTACATAAGGTAAGAATGCCTGCATTGGTGAAAGAGTCAACAACAATATAAAAAAGAGTTGTATGTCCTCCTCTCCCTTCCCTCCTACTTTTGCTCTTTTCCCTCCTTTTTTATTCTGCCAATCTGTGTTACCATTCCTTCAACAATCTGTATCAAATTTTACTCTCTCATCAAAATTGCATTTATTAATCCCACCCAAATTTTACTTCTCTTTATCCTTTTAATATCAACTCTGTATAATGCTTATTTATATTTGTTAATATTTTTTAAATACAGACACTTTACATATTTTTAAATACACACATTATTATATGTTCACACACACACTGTGTGTGTGTGTGTGTGTGTGTGTATTTGCCTGTGTGTGTTTTTAGCCCACTGGGATAATCCAAGGTGATTTCCTCATCATTTCAAAGTCAACTGATTAGCAACCTTAAGTGCATCTGCAATTTAAATTCTCTTTTGCCATGTAAAATAGCATAGCTTATCAAGGATGAATGACATCTTTGGGGGCTTATTATTTTACCTAGTGCACATTTTAACACTGTTTTCCTAAATCCTCGTGCGTTTACTTATTAGCTATGTGATGGGGGATATACTTGTTAACCTCTTTGAACTAATTTCCTCATCTTAAAAGTAGGCATGTGAATAAGGCTTTATTAAACAAGTAAAGTATTTAACAGTAGGTTTGCATAGTATATATGCTCAATCAATGAAGCCACTAAATCCAGTGTAGCTAACAATTATCTATGTCCCTGTAGATTTCAGGTAGAAAGAAAGATGATATAAAATGAAGAAAACACATTAATTGGCTACAAGCACTTCAGCTAAAATGATTTATTTTCTTGACTTGCACCTGATAAGGGAAAGATATGGACTGAATATAAAAGAATTAAACTATATAATATCTTTTTTTACATCATTGTTATTTTCTATTTTCTGGTTATTTCTTAATAGAAACAATAAAGTAATACTCCCAAGTTTTGAAATAGTGTTAGATGGTTTGAGAGGTATGTGAATAAATATTTATTTTAAAATCTCCCTATTTTACAAAAGTGTCAGATATAAAAAATGAAAAAGAAATTCTTCCTATTTTAGTTATAAAGATTTGCTAGATGTTAAAATTTAGCATATTTAAAAATATATAAAGGACTGTGAACAAATTCCATTTTTCCACAAGTTGAGTTTTACTGATCTTTAGCTCTTTGTCAGGATTTACTTCCTATGTTTTAATCAATAATTTTAGACAACAAACTCTTTAGGGAAAGGATTTACTTGTTGAAAAGTTTTGTTTGTTTGTTCATTGGTTCAGAAATTTTTAGCAATTGTGTAGTAGTATTTTTGAGGTTAGAGTCCAAACCTCCTCAGCTCCAGATTGAGAAAGACACTGAACTGTTGTATTCCTTGGGAAGAAGGTCTGTGGGTCTAGCTAACTTGGTCTGGGGATTAAAAAGCACAGGGCATTGGAGCTTTTACTTGTCCACCAAATTAGCAGCATTTAAAGCAGCCGTGGTAGTTGGATCTAACAAATTCAACTTGATAGAAAGCAATGGTACACTCAGAAGCACATAATAATATATGCACTGGAAGCATTTACACTACACCCTGAAAGCCTTTTCCTGAAGGATAAGAGAAGCAGATATTTTTTCCCCAGTATTTAACACAGTTGATTGTGCATGACTAATTCTTCTGCTAATCTTGTCTGGTGTCAATCTCTGTTTCTTAGTGGAAGTTTCCTTTGGGGATTTAGCAGCACACATGGCTGACCTGCATGCTTCTTTATCTCCAGGGCTCTAGTAAAATATTAGGACACAAAGCTAAATTGATTTGGAAACATAAGGCACAAAAAAAGCTGGTTTTATTCAAATGTTAACACTGTATAAAAAAGCCCTTGGATATCATTTAGAATGCAGTTTCACCTCACTAACTGGCTCACTGACATTTGGTTGGATGCTAAAATTAACCATTTAGAAAAACTTAAGCTTTGCTGTTCCTGGGGCCCTGCATATAAATGTGGGTGTCCTATACCCTTGTTCACCCCCTGTATGATTATGCAGCCAAGTTTTCATTTATCATGCCAAGAGATAAATTATCCAAAGAGCAGAGTATCCAAAACACGTTTACATTTGGCTTTGGACTTACCTTCCCAGTTACAATTGGCTTTAGGCTCTATAAAAATTAGTTTGTATTCCCTAACTACATGGTAAGTGATATGGGGAAAAGGTGATCCAGAAAAGCAGTAGGTGGCAAGATTTTGGATGAACAATGCACAGATGATAATTTATAGCTGAGCTATGGATTGGCTGTAATTTTTGATAAATGCATTTTTGTTATAGCAACTTTTGTTTTATTAGAATTTGATACATATTTCTAACAGTAACACTTTGTACAACATTGGTGCGTAAATTATTTACTGAATAAATGAATCGTTTACTTTTACTTGTAGCATATGTCATTCATTAGAGATATTAGGGTTTTATTTTTATTTTTTTCTTAACTTTGAATTTTTTTTAATATAATTTATTTTGGTATCATTAATCTACAATTACATGTGCAATATTATGGTGATTAAACTACCCCCTTCATCACGTCCCCCCCAACCCCATTACACTCACTGTCCATCAGCATAGTGAGATGCTATAGAATCACTACTTGTCTTCTCTGAGTTGTACAGCCCTGCCGGCGCCCCCCCAACATTACATCTGCTAATCGTAATACATCTTTTTCCCTCTTAACCCTCCCTTGCCACCCATCTTCTCCAGTCCCTTTCCCTTTGGTAACTATTAGTCCTTTTGGGGTTCTCTGAGTCTGCTGCTGTTTTGTTCCTTCAGTTTTTTTCTTTCTTCTTATACTCCACAGATGAGTGAAATCATTTGATACTTGTCTTTTTCTGCCTGGCTTATTTCACTGAGCACAATACCCTCTAGCTCCATCCATGTTGCTGCAAATGGTAGGATTTGTTCTCTTCTTATTGATGAATAATATTCCATTGTGTATATATACCACATCTTCTTTATCCATTCATCTACTGATGTACACTTAGGTTGCTTCCATTTCTTGGCTATTGTAAATAGTGCTGTGATGAACATAGGGGTGCATCTGTCTTTTTGAAATTGGGCTGCTGCAGTCTTAGGGTAAATTCCTAGGAGTGGAATTCCTGGATCAAATGGTATTTCTATTTTCAGTTTTTTGAGGAACCTCCATACTGCTTTCCACAATGGTTGAACTAATTTGCATTCCCACCAGCAGTGTTGGAGGGTTCCCTTTTCTCCACATCCTCGCCAACATTTGTTGTTGTTTGTGTTTCGGATGTTGGCCATCCTCACTGGTGTAAGGTGATATCTCATTGTGGTTTTAATCTGCATTTCTCTGATGATTAGCGATGTGGAGCATCTTTTCATGTGCCTGTTGGCCATCTGAATTTCTTCTTTAGAGAAGTGTCTATTCATGTCCTCTGCCCATTTCTTCATTGGATTATTTGCTTTTTGTTTGTTAAGGTGCTTGAGTTCTTTATATATTTTGGATGTCAACCCTTTCTTGGATATGTCATTTATGAATATATTCTCCCATACTGTAGGATGTCTTTTTGTTCTACTGATGGTGTCCTTTGCTGTACAGAAGCTTTTAAGCTTGATATAGTCCCACTTGTTCATTTTTGCTTTTGTTTCCCTTGCCCATGGAGATATGTTCATGAAAAAGTCACTCGTGTTTATGTCCAAGAGATTTTTGCCTATGTCTTTTTCCAAGAGTTTTATGGTTTCATGACTTACATTCAGGTCTTTGATCCACCTTGAGTTTACCTTTCTGTGTGGGGCTAGAGAGTAGTCCAGTTTCATTCTCTTACATATAGCTGTCCAAGTTTTCCAACACCAGCTGCTGAAGAGGCTGTCATCTCCCCATTGTATATCCAAGGCTCCTTTACCAAATATTAGTTGACTGTATATGCTTGGGTTAATGTTTGGATTTTTTATTCTGTTCCACTGGTCTGTGGGTCTGTTTTTGTGCCAATACCAAATTGTCTTGATTACTGTGGCTTTGTCGTAGAGCTTGAAGTCAGGGAGTGTAATTATCCGTTTTATTCCTCCTTTTCAGGATTGCTTTGGCTATTTGGGGTCTTTTGTGGTTCCATATGAATTTTCGAATTATTTGTTCCAGTACATTGAAGAAAGCTGTTGATAGTTTGATAGGGATTGCATTGAATCTGTAGATTGCTTTAGGTAGTATAGCCATTTTGACAATATTTATTCTTCCTAGCCAAGAGCATGCGATACATTTCCATTTGTTAGTGTCCTCTTTACTTTCTCCTAGGACTGTCTTGTAGTTTTCAGAGTACAGGTCTTTCGCTTCCTTGGTTAGGTTTATTCCTAGGTATTTTATTCTTTTTGATGCAATTGTGAATGGAATTGCTTTTCTGATTTCTCTTTCTGTTAGTTCATCATTAGTGTATAGGAAAGCAACAGATTTCTCTGTGTTAATTTTGTATCCTGCAACTTTGCTGAATTCAGATATTAGTTCTAGTAGTTTTGGAATGGAGTCCCCAGGGTATTTTATGTTTTTTCATGTCATCTGCAAATACTGACAATTTGACTTCTTCTTTCTGGATGCCTTGTATGTCTTTGTTTTGTCTCATTGCCGTGGCTAGGACATCCAGTATTATGTTGAATAACAGTGGAGAGAGTGGGCATGCCTGTCTTGTTCCCGATTTTAGGTGAAAAGCTTTCAGCTTCTTGCTGTTAAGTATGATGTTAGCTGTGGGTTTGTCACATATGGCCTTTATGATGTTGAGTTACTTACCATCTATACTCATTTTGTTGAGAGTTTTAATCATGAATGGATGCTGAATTTCGTCAAATGCTTTTTCAGCATCTATGGAGATGATCATGTGGTTTTTGTTCTTCTTTTTGTTGATGTGGTGGATGATGTTGATGTATTTTCGAATGTTGTACCATCCTTGCATCCCTGGGATGAATCCCACTTGATCATGGTGTATGATCCTCTTGATGTATTTTTGAATTAGGTTTGCTAATATTTTGTTGAGTATTTTTGCATTTACGTTCATCAGGGATATTGGTCTGTAATTTTCTTTTTTGGTGAGGTCTTTGCCCGGTTTTGGTGTTAGAGTGATGCTGGCTTCATCGAATGAGATTTGAAGTATTCCCTCCTCCTCTATTTTTTGAAAAACTTTAAGAAGAATGGGTGTTATTTCTTCTCCATATGTCTGGTAGAATTCAGAGGTGAATCCATCAGGTCCGGGGCTTTTGTTCGTGAGTAGTTTTATGATTACCACTTCAATTTCATTGCTGATGATTGGTCGGTTTAGTTTTTCTGTTTCTTGCTTGGTCTGTCTTGGGAGGTTGTATTTTTCTAAAAAATTGTCCATTTCTTCTAGGTTTTCCAGCTTCTTAGCATATAGATGCTCATAATATTCTCTTATAATTTTTTGTATTTCTGTGGAGTCGGCATGATTTTTCCTTTCTCATTTCTGATTCTGTTTATGTGTGTAAGTTCTCGTTTTCTCTTAATGAGTCTGGCTAGGGGTTTATCTATTTTCTTTATTTTTTCAAAGAACCAGCTCTTGGTTTCATTGATTTTTTTCTATTGTTTTATTCTTCTCAATTTTATTTATTTCTTCTCTGATCTTTATTATGTCCCTCCTTCTGGTGACTTTGGGCCTCATTTGATCTTCTTTTTCCAATTTCAATAATTGTGTCTTTAGGCTATTCATTTGGGAATGTTCTTCCTTCTTTAAATAGGCCTGGATTGCAATATGCTTTCCTCTTAGAAGTGCCTTTGCTGCATCCCACAGAAGTTGTGGCTTTGTGTTGTTGTTGTCATTAGTCTCCATATATTCTTTGATTTCTGTTTTGATTTGGTCGTTAACCCATTGATTAATTAGGAGAATGTTGTTAAGTCTTCATGTATTTGTGAGCCTTTTTGATTTCTTTCTAAAATTTATTTCTAGTTTTATATCTTTGTGATCTGAGAAGTTGGTTGGTAGAATTTCCATATTTTTTATTTACTTAGGCTCTTTTTGTGGCCTAGGATGTGGTCTATTCTGGAAAATGTTCCATGTGCGCTTGAGAAGAATGTGTATCCTGCTGCTTTTGGGTGTAGAGTTCTGTAGATGTCTGTTAGGTCCATCTGTTCTAGTGTGTTGTTCACTGCCTCTGTGTCTTTACTTATTCTCTGTCTGGTTGATCTGTCCTTTGGAGTGAGTGGTATGTTGAAGTCTCCTAAAATGAATGCATTGCTGTCTATTTCCTCCTTTAATTCTGATAGTGTTTGTTTCACATATGCTGGCGCTCCTGTGCTGTGTGCATATATATTTATAATGGTTATATCTTCTTGTTGGACTGACCCCTTTATCATTATGTAATGTCCTTCTTTATCTCTTGCTACTTTCTTCGTTTTGAAGTCTATTTTGTCTGCTACAAGTACTGCAACACCTGCTTTTTTCTCTTTGTTGTTTGCATGAAATATCTTTTTCCATCCCTTCACTTTTACTCTGTGTATATCTTTGGGTTTGAGGTGAGTCTCTTGTAAGAAGCACATAGATGGTTCTTGCTTTTTATCCATTCTGTTACTCTGTGTCTTTTGATTGGTGCATTCAGTCCATTTACATTTAGGGTGGTTATTGATAGATATGTACTGATTGCCATTGCTGACTTTAGATTCGTGGTTACCAAAGGTTCAAGGGTTGCTTGTTTACTATCTAAGCATCTAATTTAACTTTCTTGTTAAGTTATTGTAAACACCATCTGATGTTTCTTTATTTCTCTCCCTTCTTATTCTTCCTCCTCCATTCTTTATATACTAGGTGTTTTATTCTTTGCTTTTAGTTAGTATTTCGATGATCTGCTTTCTTTGCTATGATTTTATTTTCCCTGATGACATATATTTAACCTTAGGCGTGCTTCCCTCTAGAGCAGTCTGTTTAAGATATCCTGTAGTGGTGGTTTATGAGAGGCAAACTCTCTCAACTCTCATTTGTCTGGAAATTGTTTAATCCCTCCATCATATTTAAATGATAATCGTGTTGGATGCTGTATTCTTGGTTCAAGGCCCTTCTGTTTCATTATGTTAAATATATCATGCCATTCTCTTCTGGCCTGTAAGGTTTCTGTTGAGAAGTCTGATGATAGTCTGATGGGTTTTCCTTTGTAGGTGATCTTTTTCTCTCTCTAGCTGCCTTTAATACTCTGTCTTTATCTTTGATCTTTACCATCTTAATTTTTTATGTGTCTTGGTGTTGTCTTCCTTGGTTCCCTTGTGTGGGGAGATCTGTGGGCTTCCGTGGACTGCGAGACTATTTCCTCCCCCAGCATGGGAAAGTTTTCAGCAATTATTTCTCCAAAGACTCTTTCTATCCCTTTTTCTCTCTCTTCTTCCTCTGGTACTCCTATAATGCAAATATTGTTCCGTTTGGATTAGTCACACAGTTCTCTTAATATTCTTTCATTCCTAGAGATCCTTTTATCTCTCTCTGCCTCAGCTTCTCTGTATTCCTGTTCTCTGATTTCTATTCCATTAAAGTCTCTTGCATCTCATCCAGTCTGCTCTTAAGCCTGTCAATCGCTTGTCTGATTTCTGCACTGTCTTTCCTCACTTCCCTCACTTCTTCCCTCAGCCCTTGCACATTTCTCGGTAGATCTGTCAGCATGGTTATGACTTTTATTCTGAATTCTTTTTCAGGAAGACTGTGCATTTCCACCCCTTCTGGCCCCCTCTTTGGTGTTATCTGGTTGATTTTAGTCTGTATCATATTCCTTTGTGTTTTCATGGCTATAGAAGTGGTTGCTGGTAGTTGCCACGTATGTCAGCTGGGCCCTTTAAGACTTTAAAAAGAAAAAAAAGGAAATAAAGAAAGTAAAGAAAAGAAAAAAAGAAAGAAAAGAGAAGAAAAAACAAAAAACAAACAAACAAACAAAATAAGCCCACCAGCGTAGATTCTGTGGGGATGCTGTAGGTGGCACTGTTGCCCCACTATTCTGCAGCCGTGGCCATGCTGCTCCGCAGGGCCCTTTATAGCTGTGGCCGGGGTGGGAACGAATGAGAGGCTGTTGATCTCTGTGGGAAGTCTAAGTGGGCACTCTTTCCCAGTTGGCAGCTAAGGGGTCCAACACTCCCCAGGACTCCCAGCTGCTGGACTGAGTGTGTCGGGGTGATCTGGCTCCTCCGCTGGGCTCCTGTCTCTTTAAGACCACTGAAAAAGCGTGCACTTTTCTTTTTTCTTTTTTTTTCCTTCCCGGAGCTGGCTACAAGCACCCTGGCGTGTTCCCCACTCAGATCCTGCCCCTCTGTCTCTCCAATCTCCACTACACTGCACGATGTGTGTCAGTGCTCCCGGCACAGGTCACCAGGGCTGGTTATTTCATGGGCCTGTACTTCCACTCCCTCCCTGCTCTGAATCCTCTCCTCCCACCGGTGCGCTTGGGTGGAGGAGTGCTCGGGTCCCACCCGGTCGCGGTTCCGTATCTTACCCACCTCACGGGGTGCCGAGTCCTCTTGGGTGTAGCTGCACGCTGTGCGCTTTCCTGTGTATTCTCGTCTCTCTTTTAGGAATAGTTGTATTTGCTCTATTTTCATAGATATGTATAGTTTTGGGAGATTTCTGCTGCCCTGCTCACACCGCCATCTTCCTGGAAGTCTCTCTTAACTTTGAATTTTGAATTTTAAAATTGATCAGAAGAAAATCTAATTTTTATTAACATATTCACAGTCATACAAGAGAGCTGTTTTGAAACAGAAAGATGTGTTACCGCTAGAAGACAGTCATCAACAAAAATTACTCAATAGTGATCTGCACATTTCCCATTTGATTCCATCTCATTTCAACAGTTAATTGTAGACTATACCATTACCATAAAAAAGAAAAGATAAAAAATAAAGAAAAAAGAAGTAACATTTGTATTTAAGCCAACATGAAAGTACAATGCTCAGCAATGCTCAGGATGTACATTTGAGATACAGAAAACACAAATACTCATTTAATGTTTAGGATAAATAATAAAACAAAGAAAAATATCATTAAGAGAACAGATTTATTCAGTTCATTTCATTTTTGTAAGAAAGAATTTCTTGATACACATCGGAAGCCTACAATTATTAAGTGGAAATATTTCAATATGTTATAAATTTTCTCAACATTGTTCCAATATAATCCTGAATTTGCACAAGAGCATTCTGTATGTCATATTGCATAATCCCATTTTAAAAAATCATTATACTTGTAGTAGGCTGCAGATGGATTCATTATAATTTCATTTTCTTAGACATTTTAGGAATGTGTGTATTTGTATGTGTATGAGTGTATGCACACACATATATTTTACATTGTGTTTTAGGCTAGCATCATAAATGTGAATTTAAAAACCATTAGATCCCTATGTTTAATTACAGCACTATTTACAATAGCCAAGAAATGGAAGCAACCTTAGTGTCCAGCAGTAGATGAATGGATAAAGAAGAGGTGGTACATATACACACTAGAATACTAATCAGCCATAACAAAGAAACAAATCCTACCTTTTGCAACAACATGGATGGAGCTAGAGTGTATTATGCTCAGTGAAATAAGCCAGGCGGGGAAAGACAAGTACCAAATGATTTCATTCATCTGTGGAGCATAAAAACAAAGTAAAAACTGACGGAATAAAGCAGCAGCAAACTCACAGAACCCAAGAATGGACTAACAGTTACCAAAGGGAAAGGGACTGGGGGGTGGGTGCCAGGGAGGGAGAAGGGGAATAAGGAGCATTATGACTGGCACATGTGATGGGGGGCCCAGGGAGGACAGTGTGGCATAGAGAAGACAAGTAGTGACTCTGTGGCACCTTGCTGCGCTGAAGGATGGTGACTGTAATGGGGTATGTGGTTGGGACTTGATAATGGGGGGAATCTAGTAGCCACAGTGTTGCTCATGTAATTGTATATTAATGATACCAAAATAAAAATTTTTTTTTACTAATTGCTGGAGCTAGGATTTTATTTTATTTCCAAGCCTGTCCTTTACACCATGCTTATGCTGATACCCATGAAAAGAAAATAAACCTAGTTAAGAAAGCAAACATGCAACAAACAGTAAGTGACAAAGTTAAAGCCTACATTTCCAACAATAACAAATTTTTTTCCAAAATAAAATATTTTTAAAAAATTAGAAAAACCGGTTAATGATACTAAAAAAAAATAAATTGTAAAAAAAAATTAGAAAAACCTTGCTATTTAATGATAGTTTTATTTTCATAAATCATTGTAATCTTGTGATTATAATTTATTAATGAAACAAATCTAAAATATAATGTACATTCTACGTTCAAGTTGTTTACCCAATATGAAATTTTTATACTGTATATTTAACCATTTTTCCTACTGATTCTTATTCAGATATAGAAGATGAGAAGTTGTTATAGAAATTTGCCATAAACACTGTTTATTTTGATCATGTGTGATTTGGCCTAGTTAGGAGGGACTTCCTAGAAAAAGTAAAAGGGATTATCCTTTCTTCCTATGTCTTCGGTTTGGTTTACTTTCCTACTTTGGGCATCTTTTATTCCTCATGTGGTCTCCATTATTTTGTTTGTTGGTGCACTCTATTCTTGACTTTTTCCTTTTGCTTTTTATATCAAATTTCAGTGTGTATAGTGATTAAAGCTGTTCTCTTACATGGCTTCATTTGAGATCTTAAGCAGTTTATCCACCTTTTTGTACCTCAGTTTCCTCTCCTTTAAAATACAAGAAAATGTTTATTTTGTTCTGTTTTCTGCATAGAGTTGTTATTGGGAATTAATTTTCTATTAAGAGGATTATTGTGATAAGGATTAATTTGATGATCTACTATAAAGTCTTAAAATATTGACTTCATGTAGACAGTGAATATCACTCATTATTAAACCAAAATTACCTAGCTTATGTTCCATTAAATATCTACTTTCTTCTGAATTTCAATGGTTAGAAATAGGTTCCAAAGCAAACTAATATTTAAACTATAGTAAATTCAAGAGTAAGTTGAGAAAGAGCCTATTTTTAAACAATCAGGATGTGTAGAACTCTCAAATTATACTACAGGTGCTCTCATAATTTGCCTTTTCACAGGGCTTCTCCTGGACAAGCATTTGCTGCTTTTTTTTCTAACTTTCTATTCTGTAGAAGAAAATGAGAAACAAACAGAAGCAGTGAACCTGTCATTTAACTAGTAGAGATGGCCAGAGTGAAATTAAATCCATGGGGCTGAGAGTGTTTTCTCTATCCCCCGCTGCAACAGTTTTGCCAGAGGGAATAACAAGTCAATTGTGCCATCACCTTGCTGGAACCTTCTCTTCAACTACAAAACTAAAAATTCTAGGACAGTGATGAAGGAAATAGAAAATATGTAAATGAGAGACTGCTGGAAACAAGTGAGTAAATGTGCACTACCAAAATAATAATTTTACAAATAAGAACTAGCTTAGAAAAAGTTTAAGTAGATTGATTTACAGTTGCACAATTCATTAGTGTGAGATTTGTCCCCAGGTCTCTGTGATTCTAGAGCAACCACTTTTAAGCTTAACATAATAATGTCTCTCAAATAATTGTTCAAGAAATTTCATGGACATATTGGAGAGTAAAAAAATATGTTTAATCAGATAATATATTATTTAGGTGACTATCATAAGCCAGCCTTCTTCTGGGTACTTGGGATAATGTTGTTATTAATGTTTTTGTAATGTAGCCAAAATCTCATGACATTGATATTCTAGAGGTAAATGAGAAAAAAGAAAAAACTACTGGATAGCGATTAGTTGAATGAAGAAAATATAACAAGATGATGTGATAGAGACTGTTTTAGCTGGTATAGTCATTAGACATTAGTAAGACCTCACTGGTCTGAATATAGACAGATTTGGAAAGATCTTGTGAAAGAAGACACTACCCTAAGAAATAGGAAAAGACACCACCCAAAGGAATAGAGCAAAGGTCTAAAAATTGGAGGGAGCTTTTTCAAAGTTAAGAAAATGAAAAACAAGCACTGTGGCTTGAGTGCACTGAGATGTCTGTGGATAAAGACCACTTAAGCTCATGGTAAGAAAACTGCTTTTGGGGACTTCCGGGAAGATGGCAATGTGAGCAGGGCGGCAGAAATCTCCTCCCAACACTATATTTAAGCACGAAAAAAAAACAAATACAACTATTCCTAAAAGAGAGACCAGAATACACAGGACAGTGTACAGCGTGCAGCAACACCTGAGAGGACCTGGCACCCCACGAGGTAGGTAAGATACGGAGCTGCTACCTGGCGGGACATGAGCGCTCACCCACCCCAGTGCACTGGCGGGAGGAGAGGATTTGGAGCTGGGTGGGAGTGGAAGTACAGGTCCACAAAATAACAGGCCCTGGTAATCTGTGCGGGGAGCGCTGACACATATCGTGCAGTGTAGCGGAGATTGGAGAGACAAGAGGGGCAGGATTTGAGCGGGGAACACGCCAGGTTGCTTGCAGCAGGCTCCGGGAAGGAAAAAAAGAAGAAGAAAAGCACGGGCTTTTTTCAGTGGTCTTAAAGAGACAGGAGCCCAGCAGAGGACTGGATCGCCCCGGCACACTCAGCCCAGCAGGCTGGGAATCCTGGGGAGCTTCGGACCCCTTAGCCGGTGACTGGGAAAGGGTGGCAGCACTTAGACTTCCCACAGAGATCAACAGCCTCCCATTCGTTCCCACCCCGGCCAGAGCTATAAAGGGCCCTGCTAAGCAGCACGGCCAAGGCTACGGAATAGTGGGGCAACAGTGCCACCTACAGCATCCCCACAGAATCCAGTCCCAGTGGGCGTATTTTTGTTTTGTTTTGTTTTGTTTTGCTTTGTTTTTCGTTTTTCACCTAAGATCGGGAACAAGACAGGGATGTCCACTCTCGCCACTGTTATTCAACATAGTACTGGAGCCACAGCAATCAGACAAAACAAAGACATAGAAGGCATCCAGATTGGTAAAGAAGAAGTCAAATTGTCACTATTTGCACATGACATGATACTGTACATAAAAAACCCTAAAGACTCCACTCCAAAACTACTAGAACTAATATCTGAATTCAGCAAAGTTGCAGGATATAAAATTAACACACAGAAATCTGTTGTTTTCCTATACACTAATGATGAACTAACAGAAAGAGAAATCAGAAAAACAATTCCATTCACAATTGCATCTAAAAGAATAAAATACCTAGGAATAAACCTAACGAAGGAAGTGAAAGACCTGTACTCTGAAAACTACAAGACACTCCTAGGAGAAATTAAGGAAGACACTAACAAATGGAAATGCATCCCATGCTCTTGGCTAGGAAGAATAAATATTATCAAAATGGCGATACTACCTAAAGCAATCTACAGATTCACTGCAATCCCTTTCAAACTACCAAAACCTT
This sequence comes from Phataginus tricuspis, assembly GCA_029783875.1. Classification (NCBI taxonomy): domain Eukaryota; kingdom Metazoa; phylum Chordata; class Mammalia; order Pholidota; family Manidae; genus Phataginus; species Phataginus tricuspis. Next base: position 57,307 of record JAQQAC010003801.1, read on the forward strand.
TCTTCAATAAACTGGAACAAATAATTCTAAAATTCATATGGAACCACAAAAGACCCCGAAAGGCCAAAGCAATCCTGAGGAGGAATCAAACAGGGGGAATTACGCTCCCTGACTTCAAACTCTACTACAAAGCCACAGTAATCAAGACAATTTGGTACTGGCACAAAAACAGACCCACAGACCAGTGGAACAGAATAGAAAATCCAAACATATACAGTCAATTAATATTTGATAAAGGAGCCTTGGATATACAATGGGGAGATGACAACCCCTTCAGCAGCTGGTGTTCGAAAAACTGGACAGCTACATGTAAGAGAATGAAACTGGACTACTGTCTAACCCCATACACAAAGGTAAACACAAGGTGGATCAAAGACCTGAATGTAAGTCATGAAACCATAAAACTGGTAGAAAAAAACATAGGCAAAAATCTCTTGGACATAAACATGAGTGAATTCTTCATGAACATATCGCCCCAGGCAAGGGAAACAAAAGCAAAAATGAACAAATGGGACTATATCAAGATGAAAAGCTTCTGTACAGGAAAGGACACCATCAGTAGAACAAAAAGACATCCTACAATATGGGAAAATATATTCATAAATGATGTATCTGAGAAGGGGTTGACATCCAAAATATACAAAGAACTCAAGCACCTTAACAAACAAAAAGCAAATAATCCAATTAAGAAATGGGCAGAGGACATGAATAGACACTTCTCTAAGGAAGAAATTCAGATGGCCAACAGGCACATGAAAAGATGCTCCACATCGCTAATCATCAGAGATATGCAGATTAAAACCACAATGAGATATCACCTCACACCAGTGAGGATGGCCAACATCCAAAACACAAACAACAACAAATGTTGGCAAGGATGTGGAGAAAAGGGAACCCTCCTACACTGCTCGTGGGAATGCAAATTAGTTCAACCCATGTGGAAAGCAGTATGGAGGTTCCTCAAAAAACTCAGAATAGACATACCATTTGACCCAGGAATCCCACTCCAAGGAATTTACCCTAAGAACGCAGCAGCCCAGTTTCAAAAAGACAGATGCACCCCTATGTTTATTGCAGCACTATTTACAATAGCCAAGAAATGGAAGCAACCTAAGTGTCCATCAGTAGATGAATGGATAAAGAATAAGTGGCACATATACACAATGGAATATTATTCAGCCATAAGAAAAAAACAAATCCTACCATTTGCAACAACATGGATGGAGCTAGAGGGTATTATGCTCAGTGAAATAAGCCAAGCCAAAAAAGACAAGTATCAAATGATCTCACTCATATGTGGAGTATAAGAACAAAGAAAAAAAAATGAAGGAACAAAACAGCAGCAGACTCATAGAACCCACGAATGGACTAACAGTTACCATAGGGAAAGGGACTGGGAAGATGGGTGGGAAGGGAGGGATAAGAGGGTAAAAGGGGCATTACGATTAGCTGACATAGATGGGCAGCACAGGGAGGACTGTACAACTCAGAGAAGACAAGTAGAGATTCTCATCTCACTGCACTGAAGGACAGTGACTGTAATAGGGTTGGTGGGGGGACCTGATGAAGGGAGTAGTTTAATCACCACAATATTGCTCATGGAATTGTAGGTTAATGATACCAAAATAACTTGTAAAAAAAAATACATCAACAGGATCATACACCATGATCAAGTGGGATTCATCCCAGGGATGCAACGATGTTACAACATTCGAAAATCCATCATCATCCACCACATCAACAAAAAGAAGAACAAAGACCACATGATCATCTCCACAGATGCTGAAAAAGCATTTGACAAAATTCAGCATCCATTCATGATTAAACTCTCAACAAAATGGGTATAGACAGCAAGTACTTCAACATCATAAAGGCTATATATGACAAACCCACAGCTAAAATCATACTTAACAGTGAGAAGCTGAAAACTTTTAATCTAAGATCGGGAACAAGACAGGGATGCCCACTCTCTCCACTGTTATTCAACATAGTATTGGAGGTCCTAGCCAAGGCAATCAGACAAAAAAAAGACATAGAAGGCATCCAGATTAGTAAAGAAGAAGTCAAATTGTCACTATTTGCACATGACATGATACTGTACATAAAAAACCCTAAAGACCCCCCTCCAAAACTACTAGAACTAATATCTGAATTCAGCAAAGTTGCAGGATACAATATTAACACACAGAAATCTGTTGCTTTCCTATACACTAAGGATGAACTAACAGAAAGAGAAATCAGAAAAAAATTTCATTCACAATTGCATCAAAAAGAATAAAATACCTAGGAATAAACCTAACCAAGGAAGTGAAAGACCTGTACTCTGAAAACTACAAGACACTCCTAGGAGAAATTAAAGAGGACACTAACAAATGGAAATACATCCCATTCTCTTGGCTAGGAAGAATAAATATTGTCAAAATGGCTATACTACCTAAAGGACTCTACAGATTCAATGCAATCCCTATCAAACTACAAAAAGCTTTCTTCAATGAAATGGAAAAAATAATTCTAAAATTCATACGGAACCACAAAAGACCCCGAATAGCCAAAGCAATCCTGAGAAGGAGGAATTAAACAGGGGGGATTATGCTCCCTGACTTCAAGCTCTACTACAAAGCCACAGTAATCGAGACCATTTGGTATTGGCACAAAAACAGACCCACAGACCAGTGGAACAGAATAGAAAATCCAAACATTAACCCAAACATATACAGTCAATTAATATTTGATAAAGGAGCCTTGGATATACAATGGGGAGATGACAGCCTCTTCAGCAGCTGGTGTTGGAAAAACTGGACAGCTACATGTAAGAGAATGAAACTGGACTACTGTCTAGCCCCATACACAAAGGTAAACTCAAGGTGGATCAAAGACCTGAATGTATGTCATGAAACCATAAAACTCTTGGAAAAGACATAGGCAAAAATCTCTTGGACATAAACATGAGCGACTTCTTCATGAACATATCTCCATGGGCAAGGGAAACAAAAGCAAAAATGAACAAGTGGGACTATATCAAGCTGAAAAGCTTCTGTACAGGAAAGGACACCATCAGTAGAACAAAAATACATCCTACAGTATGGGAAAATATATTCATAAATGAAGTATCTGATAAGGGGTTGACATCCAGAATATATAAAGGACTCACGCACCTTAACAAACAAAAACCAAATAATCCAATGAAGAAATGGGCAGAGGACATGAATAGAAATTTCTCTAAAGAAGAAATTCAGATGGCCAACAGGCACATGAAAAGATGCTCCACATAGCTAATCATCAGAGAAATGCAGATTAAAACCACAATGAGATATCGCCTCACACCAGTGAGGATGGCCAACATCCAAAACACAAACAACAACAAATGTTGGCGAGGATGTGGAGAAAAGGGAACCCTCCTACACTGCTCGTGGGAATGCAAATTAGTTCAACCATTGTGGAAAGAAGTATAGAGGTTCCTCAAAAACTCAAAATAGAAATACCATTTGACCCAGGAATCCCATTCCTAGGAATTTACCCTAAGAATGCAGCAACCCAGTTTCAAAAAGACAGATGCACCCCTATGTTTATTGCAGCACTATTTACAATAGCCAATAAATGGAAACAACTTAAGTGTCCATCAGTAGATGAATGGATAAAGAAGATGTGGTACATATACTCAGTGGAATATTATTCAGCCATAAGAAGAAAACAAATCCTACCATTTGCAACAACGTGGATGGAGTTAGAGGGTATTATGCTCAGTGAAATAAGCCAAGCCGAAAAAGACAAGTATCAAATGATTTCACTCATATGTGGAGTATTAGAATAAAGAATAACAAAAAAAAAACTGAAGGAACAAAACAGCAGCAGACTCACAGAACCCAAGAATGGACTAATAGTTACCAAAGGGAAAGGGACTGGGGAATATGGGTGGGAAGGGAGGGATAAGAGGGTAAAAGGGGCATTATAATTAGCAGAAGTAATGTTGGGGGGGCATGGGGAGGGCTGTACAACTCAGAGAAGACAATTAGTGATTCTATAGCATCTCACTATGCTGATGGACAGTGACTGTAATGGAGTTGGTGAGGGGGACCTGATGAAGGGGGTAGTTTAATCACCATGGTATTGCACATGTAATTGTAGATTAATGATACCAAAATAAATTATAAAGAAAAACTTGACGTTTATACACTGCAAAAAAAAATTGTGTATATGAACTCACATACATACACACACATCTTTCCTTCATATATATATATATATATATATATATATATATATATATATATATA
>JAQQAC010003801.1:61680-149526 GCA_029783875.1 Phataginus tricuspis
TTGTTTGAGGATTCTGCATAATTCCATTCAACCAAACTTGTTAATTGAGTGATTCAAGTCTTCCATCTCCCTATTCATTTAAAAAAAAAACTGCTTTTATTCCAAATTTAAGAAAAGCTATTAGAATATTACAAACAAATGTGAGTGACATCATCTAATTTCCACTTCTAAATTACTCTTGACTTCCTCACAGAGGATAAGTTTTAATGGGACAAGAGAAGAAAGAGGGATTGAAACTGATAGAATATTAATCTGTTCCCATTGAGAAATGATGGGGCACAGATAAGTAAATCAACCAAAAATATAGCAAAAAATAGACAAATATTTATATATATTTAAAGTTGATAGCATAGTGGCTGACGCAAAAAGAATACAAATATATATATAACCACAGTTGTATGAAACAGGATTCTTATTTTCAAATCACTCAATATCTATCTGGTAAGATTTGAGAAATACACATATTTTAATGACTGTTTATTATCATTCCTAGAAGAACAGTGTTAGACAAAGTTAGAAGTGTCTCTCTTTTTCTCAGTAAAATGATTTGTACCTATACCTGCAATAATAAAAGTAAGGGGTCAGTAAGCTTCAACTGGAGAAGGGAAATATTCCAAGTCCACATAAAAGTCAGTGATATCCTACAAACCCATTCTATTCAATACCATTTAGATAGGTATTTTAACTACCTATTAAGTGCCAAGCATATTTCTAAGCACTGAAAATACAGGGATGAGAAAGACAGAACTGTTTCTGACCATACAGGGTTAAATTCTTGCTGTTTAAAAGAGCCTCATCTTCCGTAAAATAAATTAAAGACTGACTCAAATTTAAAATTCTGAATTTTAACTTAGACTGGTTTTAAGTTCTATAATATTTTATATGGTAAAACACTGCAAGACCTTTGTAAAAATAAACACAAAACATGAATGACTGTTTAGTGATCTAGCCTATGAAGTAGAAGAGGGGGGAAAATCTCTCAAAAATGTATCAGATTTAAATCTGAATTTTGGAATTCCTTATTTCTGGAAATCTTATTTTTTTTTTTGGTATCATTAATCTACAATTACATGTGCAACATTATGGTTACTAGACTCCCCACTTCATCAAGTCCCCCCCCCACATACCCCATTACAGTCACTGTCCATCAGCAAAGTGAAATGCTATAGAGTCACTACTTGTCTTCTCTGAGTTGTAAAACCCTCCCCGTGCCCCCCCCCCAACATTACATCTGCTAATCATAATGCCCCTTTTTCCCCCTTGTCCCTCCCTTCGCACCCACCCTCCCCAGTCCCTTTCCCTTTGGTAACTATTAGTCCGTTCTTGGGTTCTGTGAGTCTGCTGCTGTTTTGTTCCTTCAGTTTCTTTCTTTGTTCTTATACTCCACATATGAGTGAAATCATTTGATACTTGTCTTTTTCGGCTTGGCTTTTTTCACTGAGCATAATACCCTCTAACTCCATCCATGTTGTTGCAAATGGTAGGATTTGTTTTCTTCTTATGGCTGAAAAATATTCCATTGTGTATATGGACCACATCTTCTTAATCCATTCATCTACTGATGGACACTTAGGTTGCTTCCATTTCTTGGCTATTGTAAATACTGCTGCGATAAACAGAGGGGTGCATCTGTCTTTTTCAAACTGGGCTGCTGCATTCTTAGGGTAAATTCCTGGGAGTGGAAGTTTTTGAGTTTTTTGAGGAGCCTCCATACTGCTTTAAACAATGGGTGAACTAATTTGCATTCTCACCAGAGGTGTAGGAGGGTTCCCCTTTCTCCACATCCTCGCCAATATTTGTTGTTGTTTGTCTTTTGGATTGCGGCCATCCTAACTGGTGTGAGGTGATATCTCATTGTGGTTTTAATCCGCATTTCTCTGATGATTAGTGATGTGGAGCATCTTTTCATGTGCCTGTTGGTCATCTGAATTTCTTCTTTGGAAAAGTGTCTGTTCAGATCCTCTGCCCATTTTCTAATTGGATTATGTGGGTTTTGTTTGTTGAGGTGCATGAGCTCTTTATATATTTTGTATGTCAAACCTTTATTGGATATGTCATTTATGATTATATTCTCCCATAGTGTACGATGTCTTTTTGTTCTACTGATGGTGTCCTTTCCTGTTCAGAAGCTTTTCAGCTTGATATAGTCCCACTTGTTCATTTTTGCTTTTATTTCCCTTGCCCAAGGAGATATGTTCATGAAGAAGTTGCTCATGTTTATGTCCAAGAGATTTTTGCCTGTTTTTTTCTAAGAGTTTTATGGTTTCATGACTTACATTCAGGTCTTTGAGCCATTTTGAATTTACTTTTGTGTATGGGGTTAGACAGTGGACCAGTTTCATTCTCTTACATGTAGCTGTCCAGTTTTGCCAACACCATCTGTTGAAGAGGCTGTCATTTCCCCATTGGATATCCATGGCTCTGTTATCATATATTAAATTACCATAAATGTTTGGGTTAATATCTGGACTCTCTATTTTGTTCCACTGGTCTATGTGCCAGTACCAAATTGTCTTAATTACTGTGGCTTTGTAGTACAACTTGAATCAGGGAGCATAATTACCTCTGTTTTGTTCTTCCATCTCAGGATTGCTTTGGCTATTCGGGGTCTTTTGTGGTTCCACATGAATTTTTGGACTATTTGTTTGAGTTCATTGAAGAATGTTGTTGGTAATTTGATAGGGGTTGCATTGAATCTGTAGATTGCTTTAGGTAGTATAGCCATTTTGACAATATTTATTCTTCCTAGCCAAGAGCATGGGATGAATTTCCATTTGTTAATTTCCTCTTTAATTTCTCTTAGGAGTGACTTGTAGTTTTCAGGGTATAGGTCTTTCACTTCATTTGTTAGGTTTACTCATAGGTATTTTATTCTTTTTTTTGGTATCATTAACCTACAATTACATGTGCAATATTATGGTGATTAAACTACCCCCTTCATCAGGTCCCCCCCACCAACCCCATTACAGTCACTGTCCATCAGCGTGGCGAGATGCTACAGAATCACTACTTGTCTTCTCTGAGTTGTACTACCCTCCCCGAGCCCCCCCTACCTTATGTCTGCTAATCGTAATACCCCTTTTACCCTCTTATCCCTCCATTCCCACCCATCTTCCCCAGTCCCTTTCCCTTTGGTAACTGATGCAATTGTGAATGGAATTGTTTTCGATTTCTCTTTCTGTTAGCTCATAGTTACTGTATAGGAAAGCAACAGATTTTTGTGTATTCATTTTGTATCCTTCGATTTTGCTGAATTCAGATATTAGTTCTAGTAGTTTTGGAGTGGAGTCTTTAGGGTTTTTGATGTACAATATCATGTCATCTGCAAATAGTGACAATTTGACTTCTTCTTTACCAATCTGGGCGCTTTGTATTTCTTTGTTTTGTCTGATTGCCGTGGCTAGGACGTCTAGTACTATGTTGAATAACAGTAGGGAGAGTGGACATCCCTGTCCTGTTCCTGATCTTAGGTGAAAAGCTTTCAGCTTCTTGCTGTTAAGTATGATGTTGGCTATGGGTTTGTCATATATGGCCTTTATTATGTTGAGGTACTTGCCCTCTCTACCCATTTTCTTGATAGTTTTCATCATGAATGGATGTTGAATTTTTTCGAATGCTGTTTCAGCATCTATGGAGATGATCATGTGGTTTTTGTCCTTCTTTTTGTTGATGTGGTGGATGATGTTGATGGATTGTCGAATGTTGTACCATCCTTGAATCCCTGAGATGAATCCCACTTGATTATGGCGTATGATCCTCTTGATGCATTTTTGAATTCGGTTTGCTAATATTTTGTTGAGTATTTTTGCATCTATGTTCATCAGGGATATTGTTCTGTAATTTTCTTTTTGGTGGGGTCCTTGCATGGTTTTGGTATTAGAGTGATGCTGGCTTCATAGAATGAGTTTGGAAGTGTTCCCTCCTCTTCTATTTTTTGGAAAACTTTAAGGAGAGTGGGTATTGTGTTTTCTCTATATGTCTGATAAAATTCAGTGGTGAATCCATCTGGCCTGGGAGTTTTGTTCTTGTGTAGTTTCTTGATTACTGATTCAATTTCGTTGCTGATAATTGCTCTGTTTAGATTTTCTGTTTCTTCTTTGGTCAGTCTTGGAAGGTTGTATTTTTCTAAGAAGTTGTTCATTTCTTTTAGCTTTTCCAGCTTGTTAGCATATCGATTTTCATAGTATTCTCTAATAATTCTTTGTGTTTCTGTGGTGTCCGTCATGATTTTTCCTTTCTCATTTCTGATTCTGTTTATATGTGTAGATTCTCTTTTTCTCTTAATAAGTCTGGCTAGGGGTTTATCTATTTTGTTTATTTTCTCAAAGATCCAGCTCTTGGTTTCATTGACTTTTTCTATTGTTTTATTCTTCTCAATTTTATGTATTTCTTCTCTGATCTTTATTATATCTCTCCTTCTGGTGACTTTCAGCCTCATTTGTTCTTTTTTCCAATTTCAATAATTGTGACTTTAGACTATTCATTTGGGATTGTTCTTCCTTCTTCAAATAGGCCTGGATTGCAATATACTTTCCTCTTAGAATGCCTTTGCTACGTCCCACAGAAGTTGGGGCTTTGTGCTGTTGTTGTCGTTTGTATCCATGTATTGCTTGATCTCTGTTTTAATTTGGTCGTTGATCCATTGATTATTTAGGAGCATGTTGTTAAGCCTCCATGTGTTTGTGAGCCTTTTTGTTTTCTTCGTACAATTCATTTGTAATTCTATACCTTTGTGATCTGAGAAGTTGGTTGGTAGAATTTCAATATTTTTTAATTTACTGAGGTTCTTTTTGTGACCTAGGATGTGGTCTATTCTGGAAAATGTTAGGTGTTTTATTCTGTACTCTTTTATGTTTCCTTTGACTGTTTTTGTGGATAGTTGATTTTCTTTTTTGCCTTTAGTTGGTATTTGGATGGTATGCTTTCGTTGCTGTGATTTTTTTCTCCAGTGACATCTATTTAGCCTTAGGAGTGCTTCCATCTAGATCAGTCCCTTTAAAATATCCTGTAGAGGTGGTTTATGGGAGGCAAATTCCCTCAACTTTTGCTTGTCTGGGAGTTTTGAATCCTTTCCTCAAATGATATTCATGCTGGATGCAGTATTCTTGGTTCAAGGCCCTTCTGTTTCATTACATTAAATATATCATGCCATTCTCTTCTGGCCTGAAAGGTTTCTGTTGAGAAGCCTAATGATAGCCTGATGGGTTTTCCTTTCTTGGTTATCTTTTTTATCACTCTGGCTGCCTTTAATACTCTGTCCTTGTCTTTGATCTTTGCCATTTTAATTATTATATGTCTTGATGTTGTCCTCCTTGGGTCCCTTGTTTTGGGAGATCTGTGGGCTTCCATGGTCTGAAAGATTATTTCCTTTTGCAGTTTGGGGAAGTTTTCAGCAACTATTTCTTCAAAGACACTTTCTATCCCTTTTCTCTCTCTTCTTTTTGTGGTACCCCTAGAATGCAAATATTGTTCCATTTGAATTGGTCACACAGTTCTCTTAATATTCTTTCATTCTACAGATCCTTTTATCTCTCTCTGTCTCAGCTTCTCTGTACTCCTGTTCTCTGATTTCTATTCCATTAACAGTCTCTTGCACCTTGTGTCTGCTCTTCGGCCCATCAATCGATTGTTTCATTTCTGTAGTCTCCCTCTTGACTTCATCCCTTAACTCTCACATATTTCTCTGTAGGTCTGTCAGTATGGGTATGACTTTTATTTTGAATTCTTTTTCAGCAAGATTCTTTAAATCCATCCCACCAGGCCCTCTCTCTGGAGTTGTCTGAGTGATTTTGACTGGACCAGATTCTTCTCTTTTCATGGCAATAGAAGTGGTCACAGGCAGGTGACACGTGTGTCAGCTGGGAGAACAAAGTCCCTTCCTGCTTGCTTTCCCCTTGCCTTTCTACGCTGCCTTTTCCAGTTACTTGCACACCAGGAGGCAGTCTCTGAGGTAATCCCCAGAGCTTCCATGGGCAAGGCCACCCTCAGACTAGCCTAGAGCACTGTGGGGGCGTCGCTGCAATGCCGGGTGCCTCTACTGCCTCTTCTGGACCTTGCTCCAGCTTCCGCTGCCCATTCAGTTAGCTGCGCGGTAGGAGGAGACTCTGTGTGGTTGCTGTGGGCGGTCGCTGTCCAGCTGCTCCGCAAATGTAGTGGGTCAGCCGTTCCATTTGTAACACTGGCCAGGGGGAATGAATGGCAGGCTGCTTATTGCCATGAGGGGCCCCAGGGCTGCTTCACCCTGCAGGGAGTCAGGGGGCCTGAAGTTCCTCAAGACTCCCAGCCCGCTGGGCTGAGTACGCTGGGACAATTTTATTCAGCTGTTGGGCCCTTGTCCCTTTAAGACTTTTAAAAAGCGCCCGCTTTTCTTTTGTCCCAGGGGAGCTGGCTGCAGGGGACATGCTTGCAGTCTCTGTCTCGGATCCTGCCCTTCCGTTTCTCTAAGCTCCAGTACACCATGCGGTGTGTGTCTGTGCTCCCAGTGCAGATCACCAGGGCTCGTTATTTAGCAGTCCTGTGCTTCTACTCCCTCCCCACTCTGATTCTTTTCCTCCCGCTGGTAAGCTGGGGTTGGAGGAGTGCTCGGGTCCCGCCGGGTCGTGGCTTTGTATCTTACCTGCATGAGGCGCTGAGTTCTTGCAGATGTAATTGTAGCCTGGCTGTTGTACTGTATCTTCTGGTCTCTCTTTTAGGAATAGTTGTATTTGTTGTATTTTCAAAAATATATACGGTTTTGGGAGATTTCTGCTGCCCTGCTCATGCCACCATCTTGAGCTCCTGGAAATCTTTTTGAAAACTCAACTTGACAAAATGGGTTCCAGTGGAATGGATTTCCATTGTCTGTACAGCTAAGAATTTTTTGCAACAGAGAAACAAGTAGCGACTCTATAGCAGTGACTGTAATGAGGTATGTGGTGGGGACTTGATAATGGGGGGAATCTAGTAACCACAATGTTGCTCAGGTAATTGTATCTTAATGTTAACAAAATAAAAATAAAAAAAACATGTCACAAAAATAAAATCTTGACATCATAATTGTGTAATTCAGTAAATATTAATTTGTCACCCATGCAATATCTATTGTAGATTTGGTGACCCATCTTGACTTTGTAGTTATGGTCCTCTGTGTTTGTTTCTTTTTTTTTTTTATCTTGAGAGGTCAATAAAGTAAGATCATATAAGGTCATGGTAAGGACATAATCTTGACCCAAATTCAAGGAAATCTATTAAAATGTTACAAACAGGAGAGTATGTATGACATGATGTTATATCCGTTTTGAACAGACACTCTAAGTTTCCCTGTAAAAATAGGTTATAAAAAGGAAAAGAGAAGAATTTGGGACTGAAGTCATGATCTTTGTCATTCATAGGATGAGAGTATGTCAAATGACATTTTTAAGGACTAGGCTTGGATGTGACTTAAGTCACTTTTGCCCAATTCCCATTGAACGGCCCTTAGCTTCAGGGCACCAACCTAACTTCCTAGGTGTTGGTGATACATAGTCTTGCTAGAGCAATAAACACATAATATCATTTCTGCCTTACAGTATTTCCAATGAGAATTTTGGATGCAAAGCTTCCTCATGTCTAAATGATAACTATTTCTTTTGTTTTATTTATTCCCAGCCACTGCTTCAAACTCCTACAGTTTCTGAGAGCACACTCTTTAATGAAAATCAATAACCCCTCCTACTGAAATGTATGCAACCAATTGTTATCAAATGAACAAAGAATTTGGAAACTATAATTGCTGCCAAAACTGGTCAACATGTTTTATTAATAGTAATGATTCCCCTAAGTCAGTTGTATGGATGGTAAAGAGGATGGAGCTATGACACAGTTTGCAGAATCACTGGTGTACCTGTAGGAAGGTTGAAATAAAGAGAACAGATAATATCACTCGGGAGAAAGTATATATTGTTAAAAGAACAGTAGAAGCCTGGAAGCATTGATTATTAACATAACTGGTAGAGAACTAGGAGGCAGTAGATAGGTAGATAAGAAGTGGGTATCTAGGTACAAGGGTAATCAGCAAAGTTTTTCAGGTAGAAGCCAAAAAGGCAAATTCTCAAAAGAAATGAGTAAATAACAATGCTAAATTCACAGAGAGGCCGAATTTAAAAAAATACAGGGCAAGTATGTGCTCTATAGGAAGTCAATAGTGAACTTAAGAGAAGTGTTTCAGTACAAAGTGTGAAGGGAGACAAGATTGCAGCCAATTAAAGGATGGTTTTAGAGGTAAATAAGTAGAAACATTAAATGAAGACAATTTTCTGAGGTATTTGGAAAGGGAACAGGAAAAATTTACTGTTAGGAAACTATGGTTAATTAAGAAAACTATACATGCTATTTGTAGGTGGGGGTGTTGGTTTTACTTGTATTTCGATTTTTAGCACAGTATTGGAGAGAGATTTTTTCAGCATAAGTGATCCCAGGTACAGACCTGGAAGATGGGGTCCACATCCAAGTGAATGGTTTAGCTGTTTTGCATGAGTTAGTCCTGTGATTCTTGATTCTAGTTATTCGTTAGAATCACCTAGGGGACTTTAAAAAAAAGTACCCTACTGTTGATCCCACTGTTTTCAATTAAGCAAGAATCTTGGAGTTTGGGATAAATTATAGGTGTGTTTAAATGCTCTCCTATGTTGAAACAAAGGTATAGGACTTTGGAAATCATACTCTGATCATTTTCAGTTTTTTGAATGGAGTAGCAGTGAAGTTTGCCTTCTGGGAGTGAAAAGCACCAAGTGTAGTGGAAGGATAGGGCTTTCATAAAATAGGAGTAAGTATCTCTGAGTTTGTGGCTACTTTCTTTGCTGAAATGATAATTCTCAAACTGCAGATTCCTTGGCTCTTCCCTAGACTTAAGGAATCAATAATTCTGGGCCCAGCAGTGTTTTAACAAGCTCTCTCAGTTATTTGCAATCATGCTATACTTTGAAATCTATTGACCTATACAAACACTTAGTGGCTGGATCCTGCTGAGTTTCTCAATACCATCTGAGGGAATTTAGGAAGAGGACCAGATCTGACCAGTCTTTTGTAGAGGCAGGGGACACCACACAATATATTTGCTGACTTGGGTGGAGAATGTGTGCTTTTGAGGTATTTTTATATTTTGTAATGTTTTTAATATATACAGAAAGTCACAACATAAGTGTACAGCTTGATGAATTTTCACACACTGAATGCAGCAGATCAAGAACAGAATATGGTCAGAAAGTCAGAAATCAAATATTATCTCTTTGTCACTATCTGCCCTGCTTAAACACCTTTCTGATTTCTTGCGCCACAGATTATTCTTACCTATTTTCAAGGTTATAAAATGGAATATATTACAATATATACTCTTCAACAGTGTTATTCTTTGTTAGATTCATGATTTTTTTCATGTAGTGATAGTTTACCCATTTTCATTGATGTTTTATTCCATAATATCTAATCTGTAAAGCCCATTGAGCAACCATTTTTACTTCTAATCATGTATTTTTCATCTCTTAGGGTTTCATTTGGTTATACTTTATATCTTCCCTTCTTTTCCTCACCATTGTGGGTAAAGTGGGGTTCCTATGGCCAGGATCCTCACTGAACTTAAACCACCTGATGATGTAACTGGCCTGTTGCTATGCTACCGCTTCCACACCTTTAGGCAATAAGCCATTATTGTGTTAATATAAAGAGTTCCGCCCAGCGCCCTGTTAACAACGGGGTGGCAGGGCTGCAAAGCTGGAGGAGAGCGGAGCGGAGGCTGGAGTGGTTGGCAGCGCTGAGGGACAGACCTGCCACCTCGAAATAAAGTTGGGTATAACCTTTTCACCCCAAGAACCCTTTGATGTAAATTTCTTTGGTCACAGTGAATCTATAGCAAACTTGCCTGGGCTGAAACTCATTTGCAAGACAACCATGTTGACTGGTTTTACTTTTTCTGTAAAGGGTGGTACAGTAAATATTTTAGACTTTGCATGGCACATGTGGTCTCTATCATATATTTATCTTTGATTCTGGTTTGTTTTTCATTTTTCATTTTTCACTTTTTTTTTTACAATCCTCTAAAATTATAAAAATCATTCTTAACTTTCAGGCAATACCAAAGCAGGGTACAAGCCATGTATAGTCTGTAGTTTGTCAACCCTTGCTTTAAATAGTAGAACAGAGTTAAAATGTCTGCTAGAAAGTCCTTGTTTGCTAATCCCATCATCTTTTTTGTTCTGTTTCTATTGAATGGCATTTCTCATGATAACGGGTCCTATTTTTTTGCTTCTTGATGTGACTAATCAAGAATTTTTACTGGGTGTTAAACATTGTGAATTTTAATTTTTTGAGTTGTCTGGAATTAGGTATCTTCCCTTAAAGAATCTTGGGCTTTCTTCTGCTACATAGTGAAGTTACATTTGGTTCAGCTTGTTATCTTTTCAAGTTTGTTTTTAAGTTTGCTAGGGCAGTTCTAGAGTGACTTTACTCTAGGGATAGTTTAGCCCCTCCACTGAAGCATATCTACTGAAGTTTCTGCTGAATACTCTATTTAAAGAGGACTCTGTACCCTCGCTGGAGGAAGTTGAAAAACACCTAGCCCTGTGTGCTCTCTTAGAATCATTCGGCATGCAGATCCCTGGTCTCTCTTGGTCAGACTTCATGGACTTCTACCCTTTGCATGTATTTGTTAGTGTATAGCAAATGCCCAGGGGTCGCTGTGCAGATTTCATGAGTTATTTTTCTACAGAGGTCCCTCTCCTCTGGAAGTCTGTCTTACAACTTAAGGCACTTCCTGCTCCCTGAACACTGTCTGCTCTGCTCAGACAGAGCGCCGCGTTCTACACGTAATCTCCCGCCCTCGTCAATGGTCTTGCATGTGCTTCTACATAGAAAGCAAGGCAGTTATGCTCCTCTCTTCTGTTCTTCTCCTTTCTGTGATCACAGTTTTGTATGGCTCTGGGCCAGTGTTTGAAAAAAGTTATATTTTTATTCAGTTTTTTATTTTTTTGAAGAAAATAGCATTAATTCACTCCCTGTTGCTCTGCCATGGCTCCTTCTTGGTTTAAAGATTTTTTTTCTTTTAATGTTTAAATAATTAAAACTTTCATTGAATTAATTTGTTTTTCTTATTTGGAGATTCTGAGAAGTATTTTAAACTGACTGTGAAAAAAATAATGAACCAAACAATCCACATATTTATTAATTACTTTTCTAGATGCATTAACTTATTCTGTCATTTTCTATACATGTCTCTTAGGAAAGTAAGTATAAATTAAGGTGGGATATTTGCTCAAAAGCATATTTGAGTATTCAGCAATAAACTTTCAATGAAGAGATGTCATTATACTTAGCTTTTTTCCCCTTAACATGACTTATTCATCTGGATGAATGATGAATGTTATTATTCAAGTTGTTATAAATCTGTTTCTCATATTAATTTAGTTTAGTCAGTTTTAGTATGAAAGGAGCTGGAGTAAGAAATGGAAATGATGAGGACCCTTCAATTGTCTTCATTATCACCAAAAAATCCACTTATATTTTCTTTAAAACTTGAAATGGCATTATTTGTTGTGCCTTGACAAACACAAAATAAAACTAGCAGTCTAGAAGATGTACAGTTTAACTACTCAATGGCTCAGTTTTCTTTATGATAAAAGAGTTTCTCCTTAAATACAAAGATTTATAAGGCTGAGCTAACAAAAACAAAGACAGCTATACAAATGGAACTGCTGCTCTGTACATGTCACATAATGGATAGTTAATGATTATAATATTTAAATAATTTGTCTAATTAAGAGGTTGACACCAGTGATGCCTGTCTGCAAAGGAATAATCCATACATATATGTCAGTTTTATTTGAGTGCTTATGGAAGGTTCATGTTAACAAAAGAGATTTGCAGAAAAATGTCCCTTGATAAAGTCGGAGATTAGACTGAATGCTTAGCATTTGGAATTGACCAAGTGTACTCATCTTCCACAATTTACAATTCATTTCTCTTTTGTGATAAACAAGCCTGTTTCTTGTCACCCCTGCCCCCCATTCCTAAGCTATTTCAGAAGAAATTGATAGCAGGGCAGAGCACAGTATGAGATCAGTATCTGAAAAGATGTGTTACAGAAAACTGTTTTAGGTGGTTTTTGAAGCTTTTTTGTTTGTCATGTTTTGGGGCAGTTCCAATTTACAATGTCTTAAATGGAATGTATGTTCTCATACCCAAAGCCAAAACCAGGTGAGGTATTTTCATTATCTAAAAAGGTGAGACAGAAATTTAAATTAAAATTTAATACTAGGAAAAATACATTTGTGGAAAAAGTATCAAACCTTTTTCTTAACCTTGCACTTAAATACAACTAATTTTCATTTTATTTTATGACTTTTCTTCTTCCTGTTTATGTAAGAGATTAAGGAACTACCAATTTTACATAAATTCAGTTACTTTAAAGTGTGAAGATAGAAGTTATTTAATATAGATTTATGACATTGTAAACAATTAAAATTACATTTAAAAATGTTTAAAATTTAACAGCTATAGTTTTTATCAATAGATTTGAGCACATTAAGAATTTAAGAGGGATTTTGATTATATTTTCCCCATAATAGACTAAAGTCTCAAGTCAAAAGGATTAAAAAAAAAATTGTTACTCTTAAAAGACATTTCACCCTCATTGATTCCATAGCTAAACTGGTTGTTTTCTCTGTGTTTTACAATAGACCAACTCTGTAAGCTTCATGTATTAAAAAATTAACATACTTTAAGCTTACATATTTTTCTTAGAATAAGTTAGAGAAACCACCAATCTTTTTATTATCCCCTATATTCCTGATATGTTAAATAACTATATTTTGAAGCCATCATAACTTCTAATTAACTTCAAGTCTAAGCTATTTAATCACATTCCTTACTATTTAGGTGAAAAAATATTGTTTTTAAAAATTGGCCTAAAAAGGGTATCTAATTAATTTTGTCATTATGCTATTTATTCTGAAGTGCCTACAAAGACCAAATCAATCTTTTGAAGATATTGGGATAAAATATGCTAAAACACTGAAAAAAAAGGTATTTTATCTTAGGAAGCAATCAAGCATGCAGAAATTTGCCTGGACTCTTGATTCAGCCCCCTAATCTGTCTTCCTCTCTCATCTCCATAGATCAACCAGATAATATTTGCAAAACCCAAATCTAGTCATGTCACGTCTCTGCTGAAAGCCTTCCATCCCACTGCTGCAAATAGACTTCACAGCCTTGTCAGAAAGGTCTTTCAAGGCCTGGCCCCTGTCGCACACGTCCCCTCACTCCGGGCAATGGCACACAGACTTTCAGTTTGGAGAATGCTCGTCTCCTCTGCTGAAAGTGTCGTGGGCCCGCTCAGAGTACTTTCCTTCTCCTCCTCATCTAGCTTGATGCCACTGTTCATCCCTCAGGTTTCTAATCCGGCGTCCCCTCCTCAGATAATTCTTGTTTCTGAATCTTGTGACTAGTGCAAAGCCCCACACATATGACATCAGTATTAAATGCTCCTTCTTTATGGTACCTGACAGAAAAGTAGTTTTATGTGTTTATTTTCTCATTTGTTTAAAGCTTTACTCTCCACTAGACAGGATGTTCACTGAGGGCAGAGATCACGCTTACCACTGGTCATCACTATAATGTGGCCTGAGGACTAACTCAATTCCTCTGGTACTTAGTAGATCTTGAGGAGTACTTTTTAAACAGATGACCAAATGAATAAACTTGAAAATTCATAGAAAGCCTGTACTTTCATAGGTGACCGATATGATCCCCATGTGCGTCTTGAATCTATTAGGAAACGGCCCCACTGAATGACCTTCTGTGAACCCCCTTTCTGTGAGTCGTTGAACAAAAGATGTTTCGGATGCTGCTGATCACGCGGGCAGACCTGGCGGCCCGAACAGAGGGACGCTGAAGGAAGAAAGGTCCCACTACTGACAGGGTTTGTACCAACTCTGACCGGAGACCAGACAATGTCACTTGGCAGAGAGAGCACGATGCTGATTAAGAGTCATGGCGTGTTTTAATACTGTCTTTCACTTGTTCTAACTGCTGTAAAATAAAAAATTGGCTTAGGTAATATATTCTGCCATATTAGTTTATTTTTATAGAAAATGTGTCTTTTTAAAAACATAATTATTATATTAAATCCAGGCCAAATCACAATACGGAGGTTCTAGCATTCAGCCAAAATGTTGTATATCTAAAGTGCACTAAAAGCAAACTTTACCTATTTCACAGTTTTTTCAGATACACATTCTATGATGGTTACTCTAGTAATAAGGAAATCAGACAGAATCACTGAACAAAGACCTTGATACAAGAACAGGCGAGAACATTGGTTTGAACGCCGGGAGGTCCGAGTTCCTGTCCTTGTTTGCAAGTGCAAGTCAGTCATACTTTGGGTTGAAGTTATTTTGATGTAAATTAAGAATTTCCCTGGAATGCACTATTCTATGAATTGCTCTCCATGTAATGTGTCCAAGTTTGGGGTGATTTTTCTCCTCTGTGAATGGAGATTGAGGAACTTCAAGGAGACCATGCATAGAAATTCATTTGTATGCCCTGGAGTTGGGCACGTATTATTATAACCATGGGTGAAATATTTAAATGGCTATTGCAAACCCAGAGAACTGCACTTGGGAAGAAACTACACTTCTACAGAGGATGAACAAATGGGACGTATTTTCATTTAACCAAATACAGGATTTTTGTGAGGCAGTTCTGGCCTGGAATTGACTTAGATCCTACCCAAAAACCCACCTGGAAGAATCAGGGGACATAGTTGGAAAAAGATGAAGTATACATTCTGTACCCACAACATGAGGGAGAAATGTAAAACAGCCAGCTGGAGAGACACGTTCATCTACAGCAAGGGGACTTGACTGGGCCACCCCTGAGGATCCCAAGAGAAGGCTCATGATCTTAAATCATCTACCAATGCCCTTGGAAACCAGTAACAAATCAGTACCATGCAAATGAGAGGATTCATGTCCCTGATTCCTGCTCCCGAGGGCATCACAAAGAGCTCAGTGAGTAGGGGTGTAAGCACAGCCTAGGAGGGAAATCAGGGAAGAGGAGCCCTCTCTGCTGCCTCCCTCTGCTCCACCTGCCCCAAGCCCAAGCTACAGAAAGCCAAGAACCTTAACCCAAATGAAGTCATTTGTGCATGTGTGTGTGTGTGTGCCCAGGGCTGGACATATTAATTAATGAACTGAGATTTTTTTTATTAAAAAATGGAAGACTTTTTTTCTTTGAATGTGAATGGAAATGGCATGTGTCTGCCTGAGATTTTATTTAGAGACAGAGAAATAAGTAGCTCGCAGAGCTGGTCTGAATAGGTTGTGTACCAGTTACAGTGCAAGCATATGATAGTGTGACACTGTATTTCCAAAGCAGCATTCCGCCTCTGTGTTGGCGCTGAGAAGACAAAGACTAGAAGTAATTGGAAATTGGGCACAGGAGGCGGCACGACATGTTTTCCAGAGGTTAAGGGTAAAGTATTGAGGGAAAGCATTGTGTGTTCTGGCAAGAAAATTGTAGCAATATTGCCTTGTAGTCAAGACAGAACCACTAGTTCATTATAATTACTCAACAAACTTAAAAAAGTAGAGAAGGCATGCTAAATAAATAGCTATCATTTACAATAACATGTAATGAAAGTTAAATATTTTTAAGAGTAATATGTTTAACAGTCTATTAATTATGGAGCTAAGTGACCAAAGAGTGGGGCAGAAATAAGCTAATGTTACTTGTAATTATTATTTTAGTAATAAAGTTGTCCCCAATACCAGAGCATTTTGCTATTCTTTGCCCATCTTAGAGTTAAAAAGGGTACTGCCCATGTCTTTTTAGTAAGGTCATGGAGTAACAGCCAAAAAATAATTGGTTATTATAGAACCAGATTTTTCCTTAAACATTTAACTTCAATTGAAGATATTCCCTGAGTGGCTCAAGACAACAACATAAATCTTGAGACTATTTATTGCACAAATACACAAGTAGCCTATTAACCTGACTGGCCTACACATTGGGTGTTATGACAAGACAAATTTTATAGCTTCAATTTCTTTAAAAAACAAGGAGCTTTATCTTATATTTTCACACTCAACACAGTGAGCCATGTAACTCCTCTGTTAGTGCACACCATTGGCCAAAAGTAGACTCATGGAGAATCTATGATATCTATTTGAAAAACTGAGACCCATAGGTTCAGATGTGAAGTTGGTAGAAAATTTATTTATAATACTGTATACATATATATCATATAAATACCTAACAAAATACATTTACACTGAGTCACAGGGAATATATTACCAAAAATATATTAGTTACTATATAATTTTTTTGTACTTAATATTTCATGGATATGTGATGTGTAAATTGCATTTCCACAAACATTTTCCATACCTTGTGAAACATGCCACTAATTAAAACTACATCCTATTCTCTCTTAAATTGTTTATTTTGTACATACCTACATTAAAAAATAAAAACAAAGTTCAGTCCTACCATAATATGCATGAAGTGGTTGAAGATTTTCCCATCATAGACCTTAAGTCTTGTGTTTCTTTTGTTTTACTCACTTCATCACCTAATCAATGTAAAGGAAATCTTGGTTCTGTTATTCTGAGTCTCATTGGAGTGTAGATTACTATTAACATTGCTGTCTCAACCAGTGGTTATAAAATTGCCACAAAATAGTTTGTTATTCACATATGTGCCTAAAACTTTTTCATACATTTATTTAATCTCTAGTTAGTATGATATGCACTTGGTATCACAACATTTGGACTGCTATTTTTATCCAAAAATGTTAAGTTGTTTAATTGCATTTCTATTAATGACTTAAAACCAAACATCTCGTCCTTGTTTTAACAGCTAAAGATGCATGTGGAGGAAAAATGAGATGATCCAGGCCCTGGTTTTCCTAATGAGTATCGTAACAATGCTGATTGCACTTGGACCATTGTAGCAGAGCCTGGGGACACAATTTCACTCATATTCACTGATTTCCAAATAGAAGAAAAGTATGATTACTTAGAAATAGAAGGTTCTGAGCCCCTTACCGTATGGTAAGTAAATAGTTTCCTTTAATCTAGCATTGTTGCCACTGACTGAGGTAAACATCTCTGTGTGGACCTTTAAAGGTTGAGGTATTTAAAATAACTTTCAGGGAAATTATAAGGGATGACTGTTAGAGCTGAGGGATATTTTTGAAGATTGGGATACTGATATTAAATCAATTGTTGCTTAGAAAGGTGGAATTTTTCATCAGTATTTCTTTACCACTCAGTGAAAAGTAATATGATTTATCAAAATTTGTGTTAAGGAATAAAAGTTGTACAACACAAAGAAATAAAAAGCATCCATATCGGCAAGGAAGAATTCAAACTGTCCTTGTTTGCAGATGACATGATATTGTACATAAAAAACCCTAAAGAATCCACTCCAAAACTGTTAAATCTAATATCTGAATTCAGTAAAGTTGCGGGATACAAAATTAATACACAGAAATCTGTTGCATTCCTATACACTAACGATGAACTAGCAGAAAGAGAAATCAGGAAAACAATTTCATTCACAATTGATCGCATCAAAAAGAATAAAATACCTAGGAATAAATCTAACCAAGAATGTGAAAGACATATACCCTGAAAACTACAGGACACTCCTAAGAGAAATTAAAGAGGACACTAATAAATGGAAATTCATCCCATGCTCTTGGCTACAAAGAATAAATATTGTCAAATTGGCCATCCTGCCTAAAGCAATCTACAGATTCAATGCAATCCCTATCAAATTACCAACATCATTCTTCAATGAACTAGAGCAAATAGTTCTAAAATTCATATGGAACCATAAAACACCCTGAATAGCCAAAGCAATCCTGAGAAGGAAGAATAAAGCAGGGGGGATTACGCTCTCTGACTTCAAGCTCTACTACAAAGCTACAGTAATCAAAACAATTTGGTACTGGCACAAGAACAGACCCATAGACCAGTGGAACAGAATAGAGAGCCTAGATATACACCCAAGCATATATGGTCAATTAATATACGATAAAGGAGCCATGGATATACAATGGGGAAATGACAGCCTCTTTAACAGCTGGTGTTGGCAAAACTGGACAGCTACATGTAAGAGAATGAAACTGGTCCATTGTCTAACCCCATACACAAAAGTAAATTCAAAATGGATCAAAGACCTGAATGTAAGTCATGAAACCATAAAACCCTTAGAAAAAAACATAGGCAAAAATCTCTTGGACATAAACATGAGCAACTTCATGAATATATCTCCCCGGGCAAGGGAAACAAAAGCAAAAATGAACAAGTGGGACTATATCTAGGTGAAAATCTTCTGTACAGCAAAGGACACCATCAGTAGAACAAAAAGACATCCTACAATATAGGAGAATACATTCATAAATGACATATCCGATAAGGGGATGACATGCAAATTATATAAAGAGCTCACACACCTCAACAAACAAAAAGCAAATAATTCAATTAAAAAATGGGCAGAGGAGCTGAACAGTTCTCCAAAGAAGAAATTCAGATGGCCAACAGGCACATGAAAAGATGCTCCACATCACTAGTCATCAGAGAAATGCAAATTAAAACCACAATGAGATATCACCTCACACCAGTTAGGATGGCCGCCATCCAAAACACAAACAACAACAAATGTTGGCGAAGATATGGAGAAAGGGGAACCCTCCTACACTGCTGGTGGGAATGTAAATTAGTACAAACATTGTGGAAAGCAGTATGGAGGTTCCTCAAAAAACTCAAAATAGAAATACCGTTTGACCCAGGAATTCCACTCCTAGGAATTTACCCTAAGAATGCAGCAGCCCAATTTGAAAAAGACAGACGCACCCCTATGTTTATCGCAGCACTATTTACAATAGCCAAGAAATGGAAACAACCTAAGGGTCCATCAGTAGATGAATGGATAAAGAATAGGTGGTACATATACACAATGGAATATTATTCAGCCATAAGAAGAAAACAAATACTACCATTTGCAACAACATGAATGGAGCTAGAGGGTATTATGCTCAGTGAAATAAGCCAGGTGGAGAAAGACAAGTACCAAATGATTTCACTCATATATGGAGTATAAGAACAAAGAAAAAACTGAAGGAATAAAACAGCAGCAGACTCACAGAACCCAAGAATGGACTAATAGTTACCAAAGGGAAAGGGACTGGGGAAGAAGGGTGGGAAGGGAGAGAGAAGGTGGAAAAAAGGGCATTACAATTAGCACACATAATGTAGCGGGGGTCGGGGTAGGGTGGGGGGACACGGGGAAGGCAGTATAACACAGAGAAGACAAGTAGTGATTCTATAACATCCTTCTTTGCTGATGGACAGTGACTGCAATGGTGTATGTGGTGGGGACTTGATAATAGGGGGATTCTAGTAAACATAATATTGCCCATGTAATTGTATATTAATAATAGCAAAATAAAAAATAAGAAAAGTAACTGAAAAAAAAAAAGATGTTCCTAATGTAATTTGCATCGTGTTCCTTACCATGCCAGGCCATACTTAGTGGTTTCTTTCAAATTAGTTGAATAGTTGTAGAAGTAATTTGCCTTTGTTTTTGTAGATAGATCTTTTATGTAGCTTGTTATCTGATGGCAAAATTTAAATTCTATGATATGGGTGAGTTTGGTCTGTTTCTTTAGAGACTACAGTCTTAAAAGAATTAAATAGTTTTTAGAATGTGCTTTTAAGGTATAGTATTTTTACAAAAGAACATATTCATCCTATTTAAAAATGTGAATGTGTCAATATCACTGAAGTGTGAAATAGATTATGAATCAGTAATTGAATGAAGAATGATGAGATTGCTTAGGTAAAGCAATGTGTAAACACTAGGCTAGGAAGGGCCTTTGAGGCCAAGTAAAGGATGTGATCAGAACAGTGGGAATTTATTAAAATCTTTTATCAAAAACAATTGCATGCCTAGGTTTGGGTTTTCAAATTATTATTACTGAAGTGTAAATATTGATTTGAAGTGTGGCTCAGTTAGCTATAGGAAGATCACTTAAAAGACGAATGCTGAAAAATCATGGTAGCTCAGATTAGGATGGTATTGACAAAGAAGTAGAATGAGTTGAGATATATTTAGGATGTATGATGAAAAGGACTCTAACTGAGGAGGGATAAGATGCTGTTTACAACTAAAACATTTTCTAACTTGCAAAAATTGGTAAAGGCAGTGGAGATACTGAGTTGGAAAATGTTGAGGGGAAGTCAAGTTTAGAGTGGGAATGCTATGAATATTGAGATTTGTTTTAGATATATTTAGTATGAAGTTCCTTTGAGATATGTTATTACAACCATATAATAGACAGCTATAAGTATATGATACAGAGGCTCTGAGAAGCATAACTGATATGTAGTTGACACTGATGGTCACTGAACCAGGAGGCATCAGTAATGCTGGTTACATAGAGCCAGGACGGAGCGAGCAGATAGGAGGGGACTGGGACTGGGTCTGAGCATCGACAACATATAAGGCCCAGGCTTATGAAGATGATCCAGCCAAGGAGCCTGAGGTAGTATATTCAGAGAGGCAGGAGAAACTCTAAGGGTTTAAGGTATCATACAGACAAAAGAAGTATGGAAAAGAAAAAGTTGACAACATTGTGGATTGCTGCTGAAAATATACTAAGTAAATATATCTTTTAAACGTGTTAACAGTTGGCTGTGCTTGAACAAAAGTACCAACTGTTTCTATCATCTCAATGCATACCTTTAAAGATAAGACAAAAATAGCACACTCAACTATGTCCATTTTGTTTTTTGTTTGTTTTGTATTTTCTTCTACCTTCTTCTATCTCTACTTTCAGGCCGCCAATACTCAGTGGCATATGACTTTAACTCTTCCCACGATAATTTCATGCCTGCGTGCAATGAAACCTGCAGAATCTTGGTTTAAGATGCTAGAGAATTCACAAACTGATATTCTAGAAATTGCCACTTCTGTAGTGATACATCATATGTGAGTCTTATGAAGGTGGAATTTTTTATAATGTCATGAATTTTCCAATTATAGTATCTGTTGATACACAAGTGATCCCATTAAAAATGAAGTTTTTAAACTTGAAAAATATTTGACTACTACTTATAGTGAAGGATAGAGTCACCTTCTCTTTTCAGATTAAACATTCTTGGTCAATGATTTATATACCTCTTATCTATCAACGTCTATTTGTCTGTTTCTGAGCACCTAGAACGAATGCAGCTCGTCTAACGGTAGCATGGGGCCCAGACACTGTTCTTCTCTCCCTTTTCTTCTGAAATGACACTGGGCCGCTTTCTTATTACCCTCTTCCTTGGGAAGGAAACAGCAACTAAGAAATTCATTGTTTTACTGGCCTTTTAAACTGGTGTTACAGTAAATGTTTAGGTAGACCTGTCAAAATCCTGGTTATATAAAACATGAATGAAGTCATTTGGCACTTTTCAAGAAAATAATAGAGATATCCAAACTATATTATATTTCCATAAATGCCAATTTAAAGATACAGTGTCAATAAATTAATATTACTGTTGTGGATAAAGTGGGGTTCCTATGGCCAGGATCTTCACTGAACTTAAATGTAACTGGCCTGTTGCTATGCTACCGCTTCCACACCTTTAGGCAATAAGCCATTATTGTGTTAATATAAGGAGTTCCAGCCCCGTGCTCTGCAGGAGACTGGGTGGCGGGGCTGGAAGGCTGTAGGAGAGCAGAGCAGAGGCTGGAGTGGTGGCAGCGCCGAGGGACTGACCTGCCACCTCAAAATAAAGTTGGGTGTAATCTTTTCACCCCAAGAACCCTTTGCTGTAAATTTCTTTGGTCACAGTGAATCTATAGCGAACTTGCCTGGAGCTGAAACTCATTTGCAAGACAACTGTATATAGTCACTTAAATGTCATAAAAACATTCTTTTTAGTTGTATTAATTACACAACTGGTACATAAAATGTTCTGTAAATAATTAAAGAAAAACTTTAAATCTATTCCTGGCCCTGCAGTCCCTTTAAGTCCTTTGACATTCTTACATTATTTTAAAAAGGATGTGGTCATCAAAATGAGACATCTTATTTCAGGTGGTGTTACAATGGCTTTTTTTATGAGTATGCATTGCTCATGTATTTTCAGTTCATAATAGAATTTAAAACACAAATGTGAATAGAGAGGTTTTTTATTAAACTTACAAATGGTTCCTTTGACTTCAGATTCCTCATTGAGGGACTGGGAACTTGACAATGCCTACTGTACATTGAATTGTGTTCCTGAATTTCAAGCAGTGAAACAAAATTAACTGTAGCCTGCTTTTGACTTTGGCAACATAGACTGAGCCAACCCTATGATTGTGCTGCACGGAGAATTATAACAGTTAGCCAATGCATGCTGTATATGCTAAATGATTAAGTTCTCGATTATTAATAGTCAACAGCACCAGTGTATATGTATATGAATATTTGCATATTTCATATATTTGAGATATGAATATATTATGTAACTATTATCTATATGTGTGTGTGTATAAAAATAGTTCCACATTTAGCAATATTTGTGAAATGGTGTCGTTAACCAGAAAAAACTGGCCATAATCTTTATTTTGAGAAAATAAATAGCACTGATAATAATCCTGTCAAACAGGTGATCCTGTTTACTACCTTATTTCTGACAATTATTAAATTAAAATATACAATGAATTTATGGTTCTGCATATCACTATTTATCCATAGTGTTAATGTCACTTGATTAAATATCTATTGATTCTATAATTTTGAACACTATTTTTTTATTGTGGCAAGAACATGTACCATGAGATCTACCCTCTTAATACATTTTTAAATGTATAATGCCATATTGCTAACAATAGGAACAATGTTGTACAGCAGATCTCTAGAATTTATCCATTTTGCACAACTGAAACTTTAAACCCAGTGAATAGCAAGTCCCCATTTCCCCTTCCCCTTTCTCTGGCAAAGTCTACCATTTCCTTGATGAGTTTGACTGTTTTAAATACCTTATATAAATGGAATCATATATTTGTCCTTCTGTGAATGGCTTATTTTACTTAACATAATGTCCTCAGGGTTCACGCATGTTGTCCAATCTGGCAGGATTTCCTTCTTTTCTATGGCTGGACAATTTTCCTTTGTATGTATATACCAAATTTTCACTATCCGTTTTTCTACTGTGGTTGCCTCTGTTCAGACAAATAGGACTCATAAAATGATAAGATATTAGAGCCTTTGAGAGGGATGAATCCTTCAGGCTCAATGTATATTTTGAAAAATTCAAAATATGAGGCTTGAGACTTCCTAATACCTACTCCAGTGTACGTTTAAAGTACCTCCTGTAAGAGTTTTCTTACAAACGTGTACTGTACATCAGTAAAACATTTTAAAAACTGAAACTTTGACATATAAATATATTATGGATTAATGTTTTTAAATATAAGCTGAAGTTGCTGTTATAGATGGAGTTGATGCTTAAATATAATTTTGCTCCAAAGAGTTAGAAATTTTTCTAGATATCAGAGAATGTTTAATATGGTTGATCTACCATTTTAAGTGCTTTATATATATATATATTTCTGCCTTAAGAAAAACTCACTTGAATCTCACTACGCTGATGCACAGCAACTATAATGGGTTTGGTGGGGGGGACCTGATGAAGGGGGTAGTTTAATAACCATAATATTGCACATGTAATTGTAGATTAATGATACCAAAATAAATTATAAAAAAAAACAAAAAAAAACAAATCAATCATAATATAAATTAGTCATGGGGATGAACGTACAGCATAGAGAACATAGTCAATAGTTCTATAACATCTTTTAATGCTAACAGACAGTAGCTACACTAGTGGGGGTGAGGATTTAATAATATGTGTAACCATTGAATCATTATGTTGTAGACTTGAAACCAATATAATATTGTATATCAACTACATTTCAATAAAAGAAATCAACCAAAAAAAAAAGAAAAAGAAAAACTCACTTGAGAGTGTAGCAAGAAAACTTTACTATGTATGTGAGTTTGCTCATACATAAAAAATTACATAATAAATGAAACCAGAATTAGCACAAATATTAGGTGATTATTAAAAGAAGCATTTTCAAAGGTTTCTAACCAGGTTGCTTAACATTTAAGTGCAAAACATCTCTCATTTTTAAAGTACAAAAATGCTAGCTGTTAGATGTATCTCATATCTTTTACATACATTTTATATATATATATATTATGTGTATAGTAGCTTTGACACATTTGATGTTATCCTTGTAATAGTGTGTAGAGGAAAAATCCTTTAGTGATGTTTTAATACCTTTAAGAACCAGACCTTAAATTCATCGTTACATCTTTATTAAATAAATTTCATTTCTAAAGAGGACCAATTTCTGTAGAAGTAAATGAATGCCTATCCTGTTTTTAAATTTAAGAAACTCACTTACCTAAATAAAATTCTTTAATTATGGAATGTACTGAAAGAAAGGAAAATTTTTAAGTTTGCTCTGAACTCTCTCTGAACCTTGGACTAAAACAGACCCTGAATGCATAGTTGTAAGACAGGCCCTGAGAACAAATGGGCTAAAAAGAGACTAAACAGGCTCTGAGTACATAGTTGTAAGACAGACCCGGAGAACAAATGGGCTATAAAGATAAGGTTAAGTTACTGAATGTTGAAGCCCGTGGGGGCTTAACTGGAATGTCTAGCAACTATGTTATCAAACCCGCAGCCAGCCTCCCCACAAGAGCCCCATGACCCCCCTTTTCCTTCCCCTGGTGTAGTTTTTTCTCCACAAGAGCCCATGACCCCCCTTCCTCCCCCTGGTGTGGTTTTTTCCTTTATAAGCCTCTGGAGAATTCTGCTGGTCATCGAACTCCTCTGCCCCTGCGTGGGATATGAGTTTCGGCCCCAGCGCGCTGGTGAATTAATAAACCTCTTGCTGTTTGCATCAAGACCGGTCTTCTGTGAGTATTTGGGTGGCCGCCCATTCCGGGGCTGAGTAAAGACCCGCACGGCGGGCTAGTCTTTCAGTACTAATCAAATGTATGTTTAAACTTTAAGGGGAAAAAGATCTGTTTGATTTTACTTTTTTTATCTTGTGTGATCTTTCATATAGACTATATAAAATTGTACAAATCTTTAAACCAAATTTAAAAATTTTTTTAAATACATGACTAATTTCATGCTCTTATTTAATCAATATAAATCATACATCATCTTGTTTAGCAGTATTATCCATGGAGAAGTCCAAATATTCACTTCATAATTCTTTGCTCTTATTTCTCCCCTACTTTAATAAAGTGCTCCCTTCGGTATTAACTGGAGGTGCTACATTTCTGAAATCCAAACTCCAGTATTGTTGGTTGTTACTCTGTTCATCTAGTTTTTTTTAAATTTCATCATAAACTCTAGTGCTTGTCATATTCATTTTTCTGCAATTAACCTGTGATTTAAACCTTAGCTAGGAGGAAACACTGCTCCATTTTTGACAGGAGAAAAGTATGAAAGAACAGATGTATCTGCATTTAAGTTTGTAAGTGTAATAGATGAATGGATATTTATTACATAGTAATGAAATATTGTTCAGCCATTAAAAAAATAATCCTGTCATTTGTGACAACATGGATGGACCTAGAGGATATTATGTTAAGTGAAATAAGCCAGGCAGAGAAAGACAAATACCGTATAATTTCATTAATTTGTGGAATAGAAAACAAAAACAAAACAAGATGAACAAAATAGCAGTAGTTTCATACACACTGAGAGGTGACTAGTGGTTATCATGGGGTTGGGGTGTGTGGATGGGGAGGGAGAGGGGGATAAAGAGGCACAAAAATTCTCAATCACAATATAAGTTGGTCGCAGGGATAGTAGTACAGCATGGGGAGTATAGCCATTGATTCCATAACGTCTTCCTATATTGACAGATAGAAACTGCACTAGTTGGGGTGAGGATTTAATAATATAGGTAACTGTTGAACCACTGTGTTGTATACTTGAAACTAATATAAGATTGCATATCAATGATACTTCAATAAAAAAAAGGTAAGTGTAGTGACCTAACATAGAGATACATTCTTTCTTGTAGTTTCTGTTTTCTCCCAGAGTAAAGAGGCAAAGTAATCTTCTGAAAATGAGAGGAGCTAAAAGGATATTTGAGGAGATTGGGATTATTTAAAGTATCTTCTGTGGAGGCTGGAAAACAAATAACTGGGGAAGTTACGTTGCTGGGCAATGTTTTAAATCCAGCTGGGATTTTACAACATGAATTTGTATTGGCAACAATTGATGAGCTTGCATATTTCCACAACAGTACTTAGCAACTCAGAAGAAAGTATAAAAAGGGAGACAGTTGCATTGCTGGGGTATGGGATGTTGGGACAATGGAGAAGGAGATTGAAGGTGTTTGTAGAGCATAGTCTGGAGAGTGAAAGAAGTGATTTCCAATGTATCTTACCTCTTATAAGCACATAGGTTTATATCCATACATTTTATCCATAAGTTAGTATAAACCATTTATTCCTGAGAGCTTGCATAAAAGAAACAAATGCTCATGAGTACCTAAAAATCTGTACAATATAGCATAAGTTCTTAGTATATAGGTTATACTAGCATATATGTTTCTAATATAGATATCTTAGTTTGACTTTTTTTAAATAAATTTTGAAATATGTCAAATATATTTAACAGAACATTTTTCTGAATGATTTCATTCTAGTTAAATAAAGTGAAATTGTAATTATTGATTTAACCATTGCTTTTAAAGGCCACCTTCTGTAACTCTCTTCCTCCTCTATCATAAATAATTTTGATAAAACTGGTCTATGCCTAATGTGATTAATTCCCCTTATCCAGTAAGTGGTTTTATGTCCCTGAAAAACTCTTTTAGGTAAATTTTCATTGCAAAAGTGTTTTGATGCGGACTTCCAGGAAGATGGTAGCATGAGCAGGGTGGCAGAAATCTCCTCCCAACACTATATTTATCTATGAAAATACAGCAAATACAACTATTCCTAAAAGAGAGACCAGAATACACAGGAAAGCGCACAGCGTGCAACTACATGTGAGAGGACTCGGCACCCCGCGAGGCGGGTAAGATATGGAGCCATGACCTGGCAGGACCCAAGCTCTCAACCACCCAAGCGCACCGGCGGGAGGAGAGGATTCAGAGCCGGGAGGGCGTGGAAGCACAGGCCGGCGAAATAACCAGCCCCGGTGATCTGCGCGGGGAGCGCCGACACACATCGCGTGGTGTAGTGGAGATTGGAGAGACAGACAATGCGGGGTCTGAGCGGGGAATGCGCCAGGGTGCTTGCAGCTGGCTCCAGGAAGGAAAAAAAAAAGAAGAAAAGTGCACGCCTTTTTGAGCGGTCTTAAAGAGACAGGAGCCCAGTGGAGGACCGGATTGCCACGACACACTCAACCAAGCAGGCTGGGAGTCCTGGGGAGTTTCAGACCCCTTAGCTGGCCACTGGGAAAGGGTGGCCGCACTTAGACTTCCCACAGAGATCAACAGTCTCCCATTCGTTCCCACCCTGGCCACAGCTATAAAGGGCCATGCTGAGCAGCGCGGCCATGGCTACGGAATAGAGGGGCAACAGCGCCACCTACAGCATCCTTACAGAATCTACTCCCGGTGGGCGGGCTTTTGTTTGTTTCTTTTTGTTTTTTGTTTTTTCTTTTCTTTTTTCTTCTCTTTCTTTTTTCTTTTCTTTTTGTTCTTTCTTTATTTTTTCCTTTTTAAAATCATAAAGAGCCCAGCTGACATACGTGGCAACTACCAGCAACCACTTCTATGGCCATGAAAAGACAGAGAAATATGATACAAAGTTCTGACCCAGACAACCCCAAAGAGGGAACCTGCAGGGATGGACATGCACAGTCTTCCTGAAAAAGAATTCAGAATAAAAGTCATAACCATGCTGACAGATCTACAGAGAAATGTGCACCAGCTGAGGGAGGAAGTGAGGGAAGTGAGGAAAGACAATGCACAAATCAGACAAGGGATTGATGGGAAAACAGCAGACTGGATAAGATGCAAGAGACTGTTAATGGAATAGAAATCACAGAACAGGAATACAGAGAAGCTGAGGCAGAGAGAGATAAAAGGATCTCTAGGAATGAAAGAATATTAAGAGAACTATGTGACCAATCCAAACGGAACAATATTCCATTATAGGAGTACCAGAGGAAGAAGAGAGAGAAAAAGGGATAGAAAGTATCCTTGAAGAAATAATTTCTGAAAACTTTCCCACGCTGGGGAAGGAAATAGTCTCGCAGTCCACGGAAGCCCACAGATCTCCCAACACAAGGGAACCAAGGAAGACAACACCAAGACACATAATAATTAAAAGGGCAAAGAACAAAGATAAGGACAGAGTATTAAAGGCAGCTGGAGAGAGAAAAAAGATCACCTACAAAGGAAAACCCATCAGACTATCATCAGACTTCTCAACAGAAACCTTACAGGCCAGAAGAGAATGGCATAATATATTTAACGTAATGAAACAGAAGGACCTTGAACCAAGAATATTCTATACAGCACGATTATGATTTAAATATGACAGAGGGATTAAACAATATCCAGAGAAGCAAAAGTTGAGAGAGTTTGCCTCTCCTATACCACCACTACAGGATATCTTAAATGGACAGCTCTAGAAGGAAGCACCCCTAAGGTTAAAAAGATGTCACCAGAGAAAATAAAATCATAGCAAAGAAAGCAGACCATCCAAATACTAACTAAAGGCAAAGAATAAAACACCTAATATGTACAGAATGGAGGAGGAAGGATAGGAAGGGAGAGATAAAGAAACATCAGACGGTGTTCATAATAACTTAACAAGAAAGTTAAGTTACATTCTTAGATAGTAAAGAAGCAACCCTTGAACTTTTCGTAACAAACCTAAAGCCAGCAATGACAAGAAGTACATATCTATCAATAATCACCCTAACTGTAAATGGACTGAATACACCAATAAAAAGACACAAAGTAACAGAATGGATTAAAAAACAAGACCCATCTATATGCTGCTTACAAGAGATTCACCTCAAACCCAAAGCTATACACACACTAAAGGTGAAGGGATGGAAAAAGATATTTCATGCAAACAACAGAGAAAAAAGCAGGTGTTGCAGTACTTGTAGCAGACAAAATAGACTTCAAAACGAAGAAAGTAGCAAGAGATAAAGAAGGACATTACATAATGATAATGGGGTCAGTCCAACAAGAAGATATAACCATTATAAATATATACGCACCCAAAACAGGAGCGCCAGCATAGGTGAAACAAATACTAACAGAATTAAAGGAGGAAATAGACAGCAATGCATTCATTTTAGGAGACTTCAACACGCCACTCACTCCAAAGGGCAGATCAACCAGACAGAGAATAAGTAAAGACATGGAGGCACTGAACAACACACTAGAACAGATGGACCTAACGGACATCTACAGAACTCTGCACCCAAAAGCAGCATGATACACATTCTTCTCAAGTGCACATGGAACATTTTCCAGAATAGACCACATACTAGGCCACAAAAAGAACCTCAGTAAATTCACAAATATTGAAATCCTACCTACCAACTTCTCAGATCACAAAGGTATAAAACTAGAAATAAATTAGAGAAAGAAATCAAAAAGGCTCACAAATACATGAAGACTTAACAACATTCTCCTAATTAATCAATGGGTTAACAACCAAATCAAAACAGAAATCAAAGAATATATGGAGACTAATGACAACAACAACACAAAGCCACAACTTCTGTGGGACGCAGCAAAGGCACTTCTAAGAGGAAAGCATATTGCAATCCAGGCCTATTTAAAGAAGGAAGAACATTCCCAAATGAATAGTCAAAAGACACAATTACTGAAATTGGGAAAAGAAGAACAAATGAGGCCCACAGTCACCAGAAGGAGGGACATAATAAAGATCAGAGAAGAAATAAATAAAATTGAGAAGAATAAAACAATAGAAAAAAATCAATGAAACCAAGAGCTGGTTCTTTGAAAAAATAAACAAAATAGATAAACCCCTAGCAAGACTCATTAAGAGAAAACGAGAACCTACACACATAAACAGAATCAGAAATGAGAAAGGAAAAATCACGCCGACCCCACAGAAATACAAAGAATTATAAGAGAATATTATGAGCATCTATATGCTAACAAGCTACAAAACATAGAAGAAATGGACAACTTCTTAGAAAAATACAACCTTCCAAGACTGACAAAGCAAGAAACAGAAAAACTAAACAGACCAATCACCAGCAACGAAATTGAATCGGTAATCAAAAAACTACCCAAGAACAAAACCCCCGGGCCAGATGGATTCACCTCTGAATTCTACCAGACATATAGAGAAGAAATAATACCCATTCTCCTTAAAGTTTTCCAAAAAATAGAAGAGGAGGGAATACTCCAAACTCTTTCTATGAAGCCAGCATCACTCTAATATTAAAACCCGGCAAAGACATCACCAAAATAGAAAATTACAGACCAATATCCCTGATAAACGTAGATGCAAAAATACTCAACAAAATATTAGCAAACCGAATTCAAAAATACATCAAGAGGATCATACACCATGATCAAGTGGGATTCATCCCAGGGATGCAAGGATGGTACAACATTCGAAAATCCATTAACATCATCCACCACATCAACAAAAAGAAGAACAAAAACCACATGATTAGTCTGATTTTATCACCTATTTTATTGTGAACATCTTTAAACATGGCTGGTGATTCTTCAAAAACCACATGATCATCTCCATAGATGCTGAAAAAGCATTTGACAAAATTCAGCATCCATTCATGATAAAAACTCAACAAAATGGATATAGATGGCAAGTACCTCAACATCATAAAGGTCATATATGACAAACACACAGCTAACATCATACTTAACAGCGAGAAGCTGAAAGCTTTCACCTAAGATCGGGAACAAGACAGGGATGCCCAGTCTCTCCACTGTTATTCAACATAGTACTGGAGGTCCTAGCCACGGCAATCAGACAAAACAAAGACATACAAGGCATCCAGATTGGTAACGAAGAAGTCAAATTGTCACTATTTGCAGATGACATGATACTGTACATAAAAAACCCTAAAGACTCCACTCCAAAACTACTAGAACTAGTATCTCAATTCAGCAAAGTTGCAGGATACAAAATTAACACACAGAAATTCTGTTGCTTTCCTATACACTAATGATGAACTAACAGAAAGAGAAATCAGAAAAACAATTCCATTCACAATTGCATCAAAAAGAATAAAATACCTAGGAATAAACCTAACCAAGGAAGTGAAAGATGTGTACTCTGAAAACTACAAGACACTCCTAAGAGAAATTAAAGAAGACACTAACAAATGGAAATGCATCCCATGCTCTTGGCTAGGAAGAATAAATATTGTCAAAATGGCTATACTACCTAAAGCAATCTACAGATTCAATGCAATCCCTATCAAACTACCAACAGCTTTCTTCAATGAACTGGAACTAATAATTCTAAAATTCATATGGAACCACAAAAGACCCCGAATAGCCAAAGCAATCCTGAGAAGGAGGGATGAAACAGGGGGAATTACGCTCCCTAACTTCAAGCTCTACTACAAAGCCACAGTAATCAAGACCATTTGGTATTGGCACAAAAACAGACCCACAGACCAGTGGAACAGAATAGAAAATCCAAACATTAACCCAAACATATACAGTCAATTAATATTTGATAAAGGAGCCGTGGATATACAATGGGGAGATGACAGCCTCTTCAGCAGCTGGTGTTGGAAAAACTGGACAGCTACATGTAAGAGAATGAAACTGGACTACTGTCTAGCCCCATACACAAAGGTAAACTCAAGGTGGATCAAAGACCTGAATGTGAGTCATGAAACCATAAAACTCTTAGAAAAAAACATAGGCAAAAATCTCTTGGACATAAACATGAGCGACTTCTTCATGAACATATCCCCCCGGGCAAGGGAAACAAAAGCAAGAATGAACAAGTGAGACTATGTCAAGGTTAAAAGATTCTGTACAGCAAAGGACACCATCAGTAGAACAAAAGGACATCGTACAGTATGGGAGAATATATTCATAAATGACGTATCTGATAAGGGGTTGACATCCAAAATATATAAAGAACTCACACACCTTAACAAAGAAAAAGCAAATAATCCTATGAAGAAATGGGCAGAGGACATGAATAGAAACTTCTCTAAAGAAGAAATTCAGATGGCCAACAGGCACATGAAAGATGCTCCACATCGCTAATCATCAGAGATATGCAGATTAAAACCACAATGAGATATCACCTCACACCAGTGAGGATGGCCAACATCCAAAACACAAACAACAACAAATGTTGGCAAGGATGTGGAGAAAAGGGAACCCTCCTACACTGCTCATGGGAATGCAAATTAGTTCAACCATTGTGGAAAGCAGTATGGAGGTTCCTCAAAAAACTCAAAATAGAAATACCATTTGACCCAGGAATTCCACTCCTAGAAGTTTACTCTAAGAATGCAGCAGCCCAGTTTCAAAAAGACAGATGCATCCCTATGTTTATCACAGCACTATTTACAATAGCCAAGAAATGGAAGCAACCTAAGTGTCCATCAGTAGATGAATGGATAAAGAATAGGTGGTACATATACACAATGGAATATTATTCATCAATAAGAAAAATACAAATCCTACCATTTGCAACAACATGGATGGAGCTAGAGGGTATTGTGCTCAGTGAAATAAGCCAGGCAGAAAAAGACAAGTATCAAATGATTTCACTCATATGTGGAGTATAAGAACAAAGAAAAAAACTGAAGGAACAAAACAGCAGCAGACTCACAGAACCCAAGAATGGACTAACAGTTACCAAAGGGAAAGGGACTGGGGAGGATGGTGGGAAGGGAATGATAAGGGGGAAAAGGGGGCATTACGATTAGCAGACATAATGTAGGGGGAGGCATGGGGAGGGCTGTACAACTCAGAGAAGACAAGTAGTGACTCTATAGCATCTCACTACGCTGATGGACAGTGACTGTAATGGGGTGTGTGGTGGCGACTTGATGATGTGGGGAGTCTAGTAACCATGATGTTGCACATGTGATTGTGGATTAATGATACCAAAAAAAATAAAATTTAGGCTATTGCTGTCATACTAATTTACAGTAGAAAAGGGTGGAAGGCTAATTAGTATGCTGTGAGATGTGACGTTAATTCATATCACATTCTTGTTTGATAATCATGTTAGGGGAATTAGTATAACTGTGGGGATAATTAATTTTAATGTTGGAGAAGACTTAAGTTTTGTATGTAGTCTGTACCGTGTGTCTTGGATACTAATACTAGTAAAGACAGACCTAGGGCAGCTTCACACACTGCAAATACGAGTAGAATAATTGGTACCATGCTGGCTAGTGTGGAATGGGTCCTTAAGATTGTAATAGTGAGTATAATAAATAAAGATAGAATCATGCTTTCTAGACATAGTAGTGAGGATGTGAGGTGCGATGGATACATGAGGATCCCTATGAGGGAGATAATGAATGCCAATATAACATTAATATATACTAAAGACATTTGATAGCTGTGGGCAGGTCATAATCTAATGAGTCATCATTTATTTTAGTTGAAGTAGCTATCATATTCAGTTCACTCTAGGACTTTTTGTGTTCATTCATAAACTAAGCTGATAGCTAATAGCAAAATAAGTAATAAGGCTATTGTAAGTATCATGTGTAGGTAGTTTGTCTGTGATGCTCATGGGAATGGAAGAAGTAGTGTAATTTCAAGGTCAAATAGTAGAAATGCAGTTGCAATTAAGAAAAATTTTATAGAAAAGAGCAGGCGTACTAACCCTATAGGGTCAAATCCACACTCGTAAGGGGTCACTTTTTCTGAGCATGTATTTAGTTGTGGAAGTCAAAGGCAGTTAATATAAGCAAAGATGCTAATAAAGTGTTGTTATTGCTAGTAATAGGTTTATTATTTTCTTCTGGATTTTACCATAGCCTGTTGATTGGAAGTCACCTATACTTCAGGTACTAAGAAAATAAGAACCTCATCAATAAAGAGAGACACGTAGGAATAATCATACTACGTCTATGAAGTGTCAATATCAGACAGCAGCTTCAAAACCAAAATGGCGATTAGATGTGTTATGGAAAAACCTGAAAAAAACATGGACTGCTTTGCTGATGGAAGAAACAAGTGGCACTCGGAGGTCTTGGATGTTGAGGCTTTATTTTTACACCGGCGGGCTCAGAGGGCAGTAATCTCCCAAGGTCTGGGCCCCAGACAAAGGCAAAGGGAGCAATATATATCTTTCTGCTTCTGTATCTGCAACATTTTTACGTGAAGAGCAAGTGAGCAAGAGGAGTAAGTTTAGGGAGTGAGCGCCTGGCAGAGCGGGAAGTGAAGGGGACAGGAAAACGGGAGTTTCCGTTGTTTTTGCTAAGAAGGGAAGCAGAAGGGAGCCGCCTGGACTAGATTGCTGACCTTGTAAATTTTTCCCTATCGGATTAAGTGATATTTCAGTTGTAGAAGGCATACAATTAGAAAGGAGGATCCGATAATAATGGGCAACCCATGGAATCTGGTTGTTACAAAAAAAAAAAAGAGCCATACACTCCGTCAGAGATTGTGAATGGTGCCTCATAATTTGGATATTTGTAGAAGTGTGAAGTAGATGCCTAGGAGAATTGTGATAGATAGAGCTTGGAGTATATGATTTCAGTTGCGTCCTATTAGGCTGTGATGTGCCCAAGTAATTGAAACTCCAGCAGATAGTAGCACAGACGTATTAAGTAGAGGAACTTCTAGGGGATTAAGGGGATTAATGCCCGTGGGAGGTCAGCACCCTCGTAGCTCAGGAGTGGG
The DNA here is from genome assembly GCA_029783875.1 of Phataginus tricuspis. Taxonomy (NCBI): domain Eukaryota; kingdom Metazoa; phylum Chordata; class Mammalia; order Pholidota; family Manidae; genus Phataginus; species Phataginus tricuspis. Next base: position 96,583 of record JAQQAC010003801.1, read on the forward strand.
GCTAGATTTGAGTGGTAAAATGCTCAGAAAAAGCCAATAAAGAAAAATGCTTCAGAGATGATAAATACTATAAAATATTGAAGCCCCCTTTTGGGACTGTCGGTGTGTGATGGCCTTGAAAGGTGCTCTCTCACACGATATGACATCATCACTGGTATATTGTTTAAAAATTTTTTATCAGTCCTAAAGATACTAGATTTGAGAAATTAAAATGAAACCATATTGCAAGTCCAGATGTTATTAAAAGAGCAGATAGTGCTCCAGTTAAGGGTCAGGAGTTTGGATTCACTATATGGTAGGAGTGAGTCTGGTGGGCCATTATATGTTGTCATGTAGGTAGAGGCTAATAGAGTGAATACACATGCTTGAAAAAGTGTTACTGCAAATTCAAGAATTGTAAGATTAAAATAATAAAAGTGGTTGTTGCCACAATGAAGCTAATTGATATTAAAGCTAAGGTTGCACTTCCAATTAGGTGTATTAATAAGTGACCTGCAGTAATGTTAGCTGTGCAGACAGCATTGTTGTGCAGAAAGCAACTTGCTCTGCCTCCTCCCCTGAGGCTAGGCAGATCTCTTCACAGTATACTTGTGTCTTGGGGTTCAAGTAAATACGTAGCACACCTTGCCAGAGCAATGTTTCGCCATCATTCTGGGTATTTCTAAGAAGCAAATCACTTGGCAGGAGAAAGCCTCAGAGCCTTCTCTGTGGGACTGCTGCTCTGAGGCTTGGCACCCAGCCCCTGCCCAGCTGTGGAAGAGGCTTGCACAGACCTCTTGCTGACATGTCATTTGGAGCTCCCCAACCAATGTACACCTAGTTCCCAGAGCTCAGCCTATGGCACGGAGGGCCTGCTTATAATGAACAGTTTACTCTGGGCCTCTCTGAAGCAGCCAAGCAAGAGAAAAAAAAAGGCCCCTTCCAAGCCAGTTTACTCATTGTATGGAAGTGGTTCTCAGTCAGCCAGGCTGCCTCAGCAGGCCTCAGGCTATGTGGCCACACCTGTGAGCATCTGCAGCTAATGAAGAGAGCCATTTGGGGTAGACTTCATTCAGGCAGTTAGACTGTGGCACAAACAAGAACGTGCAACTACAATGTGAACTGTACAGCCTCCTTAGGACAGTACAGAACCTACCTTGGTCATAATAAACACTGATTTTTCAAGTGGTATCAAGGAAAACAGGTCCAGTGAAATGGTGTCAGAAAATATCTGGTCACTTTCCCGGAGAATTTTACTAGTTATAACTGTGATGTGATCAGAATAGCACAAATGGCTTGCACTGTTCTCTCTGTCCCATTCTTAAAGCAGTACTTTTAAGAAGAAAGCCAAGGAGATAAAGGTATTGGGTGTAAGTGAAGAGGTCTGAGGCCGTGGACAGCAGGGGTATATGTGATGACACAGCAGCAGACTCCAAACTCCTCCAGACAAGAACACAGATGTACTCACACCAGGCCTGTCTATCAAGCACCATTGTGAACTTTCAATGTTTTTTTTGACAAATGGATATGTGGGTGAATATGTGAGCACTTTAAAGAAAAAATAGCTAGAAATCAGCTTCTTCTGAAACCCAGTCAGATGATTTTTCCTTCTCCTTCCATCCAGTACATTAAAAAGTATCTATTACTACCCTTCCTCTCTAACTTGGAATCTCTATGTAACCTCCCCTACCTTCTGCATCTTGTTTCTGCTCCTTCCTCTTCTCTCTTCCAAGATAATTCCTCTGCCTGTGCTTTTAATCACTTATCTTCTTGTCTTCTCCAAGCCCCATGTTCCAATAATTAGAGTCCATTTTGTTCCTTCTTCTATTCCTCCTTTCTAAGGCGTCCTTACGTTGCTGCAGACTCTGGTTCCCCTACTATGAAAGTATTCCTATGACACCATTTCCATTGAGTGTAATCAAAATAACAGGATGCTCTTGAAGGGTAACGGATGACACAGTAATAGTGTTTGACCAGGGACTCAAGAATCCTTGCATCCAGCCGGCTCTCTTTAAGGGGCCCAGAGGAGACACATGCAAAATGAACAGAGCAAGGTAATACTTCACCACCAGCTGGAACTTCAGCCCAAACACCAACACAGAACTAAAGTGAACCAAGCCCAGCTACATAAAGAACTCTTTCCCAATATCAGAGGCCTCTGCATTCTCTGTTCAAAGGAGGTCAAAGGCCACTCTGTTATGAGCACCCTGAAGTACAAGAGCGGTCTTATCGATCTACCAGAGATAAAGGAAAGAGGGACAAGAGAAATAGCAAAATTAAATCCAGGCTTCGTAGTTCAAGACCCTCTATGTTCTGAGCCTCACCTCCCTTCCATTCCCATCGGTCACCACTTTCTTCTCTGGCAGAGCAAAGCCAGGCTTGTGGATGATGTTTGAACACTGGGCCTTGACTTTTTCAACCATGCCATTGCGTATGCACTCCCTGCAAAGGGACCATCCTCCAGTCTAACCCCCTTTTTAGCCTAATGGCTTCTCCCAGCACCCCACAACCAAAGTGTGTCACTTTTTGAATGCCTGTAGCAAAAACTCTCAACATCTTATATATTTTAATTACCCTCCATTAAAGTGCAAACTCTTTTTGAGAGAAAGAACTTTATTCATTATTGTGCCTAGCACACTATCTTAGGGAAAGTAAGGTGACCAATACACATTTATCAAAGAAATGAATAACAATATAAATAAAACACTTGAGTATCATGGAATACCAGCTCTAAAATTTTTAGAATTAAGAGACAGAAACTGGCAGATATCACACCAGTACAAAGCAGTACAGTCACTCTGGTTGTAAAATATTGAAATAGTTCCCTACCACTGCTCCTTGCCACCTGAATGCCTCCCAGCACTGTTGCCAGCCTGGTCTCTCTCCCCGGGGGCACCTGATGCCCACAACCTCCCAACTAAACGGTCAGTGCCCCCCACAGCAGGGGGCCTCAGGACCCCACTTCAGCCTAAATATTTTGATAATCATCCATGAGTATAAATAAAGTTTAATTATACAATATGAAAATAGTGCTACTCCATAGTGCAAAACCTCTTAGAAGAGCCAGCAGATCCAGGAGTAGAAAGGGAAAATGATACCCTGCCAGTCTCTGAAGGCTCAGGGAACATCCATTAGCACTCAGTCTTCATGTAAACCAGAAGATACGCAGTTTCCCGCCTAGAAATAAAAATGCAACAGTATCACAGAAATGCAACGCTCACAATTAGCTGATATGGTATTAGCTGAAGATAGGACAAGCACCAGAAGACTCTCCAGGTCATCGGGTCAGCTCTTCATCTAACTGTCACCTCAGGGGACAAAAAGAGTGATGTGGGGAACAGCCACTAAGCGGCTGCTCGGTGACACCCGAGTCAGGGGCTGACAGACCGCGCGCATGAGCCAGGCCCAAACCTGTCTCCACAAAGGAACTGGACTCACATCTGCACTGTCTGTGGCTGCCGCTGTCCTGTGCAGGAAGTGCTGAGCGGCCACAGCAGAGCCTGTAGGGCCCACATGTAGGCCCCGCCTAACATAGTTACTCTCTGGCCCTTTATAGGGAACATTTGCCAAAGCCTGGTCTAAAGTGTGGGAAATCACTAACAGCCAGAAACGACACCAAGCAGGCATCTCAAGCAGATGCTTAGAACAGAGAGAAAAGGACAAACAGTGGAAGGTCAGAGGAGGATTTCAAACACAAATCTCACTGAATTCACTCTTTTTCAAATAGGCCTACTTCTGCAGCTGAAATCATCTCTAACATCACCTTTGTTATATATACACTGTCACCCCCAATCCAGAAACTCAGCTGGAAAAACTTATAAAGCCTCTCTGCTTTAACTTTTCCAGCTTCCCCTCAGTAGTTACTGACTTTTAAAAATACATGTATTGCTATTCCCTAAATGCAAGCCAGTGCACCAAGAAAGGAAGGGAGTCCTTGCCCCTAAGAGTTCGTGGTCTAATGTGAAAAAAGTTATGTAAGCAAACAATTACAAAACAGTATGAACCGTGCTGTAAAGGAGATACGCTCAAAGTGCAGTGAAAACTATGACAGCCTCCACAAATCTGCCTGGATGAACCAGTGAAGGCTTTACAGAGCAAGAAGAGGCCATGAGCAGGGGTCCTGAAGCACAAGAGGGAGTTCGCCCTGGTGATGACCCAGGATAGAGCGCTACAGGCCGGGACTGCAAGTGCGCAGCCACGGCAGGAAGGCCGAGAATGTGAGGTTTGGGGAGCCACTTATATGTTAGTATTGCTGAAGTCTGAACTCTGAGAAAAGCGTGCACAGCAGGATGGGTACTGAAAGATGAAGCTGGGCGATTAACCAGTGGGGAGTCATCCAAATGTAAGAGGCAGCAAATACACAGGACAGCTTACAGGAACAAGAACACCGCGCGAGCTGACTGGGTTCCCATCAGGTAAGTACTTCTCTTACCAGCGGTAGCTATTATTTCCATAGGTGCATTGGATGTCTTCCCAGGATACCTAGAAGTGCACAAACAGATGAAGTGAAACATCCAGAGAGCGCAGGGCGCTAGAACTGGCCCTCCCCCACTCCTCCAGACAAACCCACCCAGCACCTGATAGGGGGCTGTGTATGTGACGTCTCTTTTAGTGTCCTTGTCCCTCTGTTTGAACTTGGTTCTACATAGCACAGAGTTCTAACTTCCATGTTTCTAACTCTTCTTGATTCCTTAAGTTTCCCACAAGCACTGGAGTTCAGAACACTAAAAGCCTAGGCACTGAGCTCAGTGAACCAGGTGGATACTTCATGAAGAAAAAGGTTTTCAACCTATAAAAGCGCCCCCCTGAGAACAGGACCACAGTGTGCCTTGGCCCATCTCATCCTGGGCTCAGAATTTTATCAGAGTGGTTAATCCAGGGAAGTTCCTCACCCAACAAACATTGGAGTCATTGAAGCAGAACCACTTTCCATCCACAGAATTCTGGATATAGGCACAGTAGTGACCAAAATCAGCTATCCCCACATGAGCGATCACAGCAAACAGTTCATACTGCCCTCCAAGCTGGAATGACACAAGGCGTAAAATGAGTCACCATCATCCCTCCTTTCTCAGTCTAGAGTAAGGAAACATCATTCCACCATACATTTACTGTCTGAGTAGGCACTGAGCGCTCCAAGGAAATTAGAAAACGGTCCTTCACCTCAAGATTCTCACAGCTAACTAAGCCAGAATTGTAAGGCTATGTTTTCACCAGATATATTTACAGGTACATTTAGGAAGACCCAACTTTTTCTCCAGAAAGGAGAGGGAACAACCAACTGAGGAAAGGTTGAGGGGCTGAGGAAAGCGCCCCAGAGGTGACGTGCTTGGACTGATCTTCAAGGATGAACAAGACCGGAAGACAGGTTATGGGAAGAGGGGATCATGAATGTGGACCCAGAAATTGCAAAGGCTTGGCAGCACGACCGAGCGGAGCACGCTGAGGAAGTGGGATTCGGGGAGGATGCAGGGGAGTCACGGGAGTACAGGCTACAAAGGTCAAGGCAAAAATGAGAACTTTATCCCATGAGGGACTGGGACCCGTGGGAAGGTTTTAAACAGAGAAACGTCATCATCAGGCTCATGTTTGAGAAACACACTGAAGTACTGGGGTCAGCGAGACGGATTGAGAGTCCAAGTGAGACAGAAGCCACGGAGATGAATTAGGGTGACAGTGACAGTCACTAAAATGGTCATCACTGTTAACATAATTATTATTATTTTATCATGACTTTTAGCATTCAGTATACATTTAGCTAAGTCTTTACATGCACTATTTCATTTAATACTCACTATAGTCATATAAGCTGAGTGTTAGTATACATCCTATTTCACAGAGGTGGAATCTAAGCTGGGGGAGGAAAGTGACTTGCCCAAGGATCAGAGCTTCTAAAGAGAAGACGCAGCCTTTCGAACCAGGCCTGACTGGCCTTGAAGCCCAAGTTCTGACCCCCTACCTATGCTGGAGAAGTAAGAGTGAGGGCAGAGAGGTAGAGCAGAATCGTGCAAGACTGGAAAGTAAAGAAAGGTACCGTGGACATGATTGGGGTTGGGGTGGCGAGCAAGTAGGAGGCGCTGTGAGGATGAAACCAGATTTCTGGCTTGTAAATTAGGGAAATATTGATTGGTATTATAAAGTTAAATATGGAGTAAAATTGTTTCGGAATGAAGACAATGAATTTAGGGACTGTGTGAATATATTCGTTTGGAACTCAAGAGTAAGACATGGACAGGAGATACAGATTTGCAAGTCTTCAGTTTGAAATGATTGTTGAAACCATGAGAATTAAGTGGATGACATTCAAAAAATGGGGAGAGGGCTGGAATCAAATTAAATATCAATAAAAGGATGGGCAGGAAATGATCCAGCAATGGAGAAAGATACCCTAGGAGGGAAACCCAGAGTAGACAGACTTGGAAGGAGAGTGGGGTCAGTAACACGGAATATCACAAAGCCGTCAGTGAGGGAAAGACCAGAAGCACCTTTTCCTTGGGCGCCAGTCATTCCGCACCCACACATCTTAGAAAGTCAGGAGAGGAGGTGATTCTCTGCAAAAAAGAAAGAGTGCCAGGCGACACAGAGCTCTGACTGACTGCGAGCAGGGTCTCCACAGTAGTCAGGAATACTTCATTTTTTCTCAACACAGCCAAATAATGTCCTTTACCTGAGACTTCGAAATAGGGCTAGTGAAGGGGGACAGAGGTGAGGGTAGTGCAAGTGAATGAAAGTCACCTAAAGGGAGGGCCCAGCTTTGCTCTTTTCATCTGGGGACTTTATACTGGGTTTTTTAAATGCAGAGCAATATCAAAATCTACCAGTTCACAAGAAATACAAGGGATATAAGAACATGATAAATAACACCACCCAGACAAATCTGGGTATACATTTTTAAACCCTTCAAACAAATAAATTGCAAGGAAAATAAAAGGAGAGGAAACAAGACACTTAACCTAAAAGAAGAAGAAAGAAATGTAGGGACAGAGGGAGGGGGATGGGGAGGGGGCAGGAAAATGGAGAAGGAACAGACTGAAGCCGATGAAGTGTGCGCCTGGTTTGAATCCAGAGTCAGACAAAACAGATGACTCAAAGGTCAGGCAGGGAAATCCAAATATTGACTGGATATTAGATAATATTAAGAAAGTAAGAGATGGAATTGGTTTTATTTAGAAAAGAGTGCTTATTCTTTAGAGGCATAATGAAGTACTTCAGATGAAATGGTAAGTTTCTGGGATTCGCTTCAAAATACTCCAGTAGAGAGCAGGAGAAAGAGGATGGGGGTGTTAAGTAAAGCAGGACTGGCCATGAGTTTAGATGTGCATATGACATGTGTAAGCTTACACTGCTTCATCAGTAATTCCTCACTACTTTGGTATATACCCAAGATTTTCCATAACAAAGTCTTTTTAAGTGGAAAAAATTTTTAAGATATACTTCATACTGTGCAGGTACAAACAAGGAAGACTGAAGGGGAAGCCACGAGAACCCCGTGCAATGAGTGTGCCCTGGAGCGGGAAAGAGCTGCGCTGCAGCAGGAGGGTCATGACATGTTAGCGGTCTTGGTCTTTAAAGTACCATAGTTCTAGAGCACAAATAGTAAATAGACCAAAGGAATAAAAGAGACGGTACAAAAATGAACATGTATGTTTATATATATATGAAAACAGAATTTGCTAAATGTAGCATTTCAAATCTACAGAGAAAGGATACTTATGTCATTTTTCTCCTCGGAATCCCAGTAAGTTTTCAGCTCAGGACAACTGAATTCAACTTTACTCTGATTAAATTTGGCCCAATGAACTTGCTACTTTCTTATTATCCTCAAAGTGGGCATAAGTGGTTTTAAGAAATTTACCTTGGCACTGTATTTAGAACCCAAGGTGTTGTGTTTACCCATGTGTATGTAAGTATTACACATATTATTTAAAAGGAAGGTCCTGAATTATGGGTTCCTTCCCTCAGTGCTATGAGGTATATGAGTACAACACCAATATTTAGAAACAATGTCTTTTGGATGTTAAAAAAAAGCATCTAAAAAGAGCAAGTGGTGGTAGTGGCAGTGTGGGGGAGCAACCATGAGTGTCACTCGAGGACACACAGGTTTCCATAATTAAAATACTGTTTTTTTAAAATAAGCATTTCCTGAAAATACGAATGTTTCTATGAATCACACTAGGCTCCTGGTGAGCTGTCTTCCTTTGTGTATCCTGAGAACAGCCAGCAGAGGACATGATTTCTGAGATGAGAGAATGCCACAGATGAAAATGCCAAAAATGCCCTCTCTGGTAAGTGGGTGGCTTCAAGCAGCTTAAGAGAAGGGGAAGCAAAATGGGTGGATGTGGTGTCTGAACAGAGGATGGAAGGGAGGTGAAGGGCGCCTCACCTGTCCCTCAGCACTGAAGACGTCGTATTCAGTCAGAAGGACCTGATTCAAATTCAGGCTCTGGGGAAAGCAGAGTGAGTGGCAGATTTTTTCTGTCTGCAAATTCCTGGTAGCAAACCGCATGAGATGGATGGTCAAGGTCTGGGGCAGGTGGGTCAGCTTTAGGGCCTGAGGAAGCAGAGCACGGTGGGGGTGAGACTCACAGGCACTGAAAGGTGTGGATCAGAGAAATGCCAGGGCTGATGTATGGTATGTTCTTCCCCAAGAGAGGGAACTGGACGGATAGAACACAGAGCCCAGGGCTCACATCTGCTGGCTCTGCCAAGCTCTCCTGCAGCTCTGGGGCAAGCACACAGTCTGCCCTAGGGTGCTCTCTGGCCTCAAGGGAGTAACTCTGCGGCTCTTGGACCTTCTCCCGTCCTCAAAAGTTCTCAGTGATCTGAGGAACACATCCAAGCTCTGTAAATCTGAAGCCCCGAGACCCCAGGGACCAGCCTGATTTGGATCCCCTCCCTCAACCCTCACTAGGGCTCTGCGAGGGCTGCCGGGACACCTGGGGCCACCCCAGGCAGGGACGCTCCCAGTGTCAGTGGGTGGTACCTGCTTCCTGCAGGTCTTCCTCCCACACCTCTCGCAGAAGCACCTGCTGCTGCTCGACAGCTCCCGGGGCTGGAAGAAGCAGCGGAGGGCGTCCTCCTGTTCCAGGAGAGCGACAGGCAGGGTCAGCCTTGGCCGTCTGCAGGGCACCCCCGTCCCGCAGCGGAGGCCAGCTTCCTTTCTGGCGCCCTCCCCAGTCCCTCAGCTTCCGGCCCGGTGCGCTGCCTACGGCAAGGCCACAAGAAGCACCTACTGACAGGAAGGAAAGACAAAGGCACGCTTCTTCCACCAAATCAAAGAACTTAAGGCCATGCAAAGGAAATAGAAATGGTTTTTTAAAAGCCACGGGCGAGTTAAAGAAGCAAGGGAGCGCATTGGCAAGATTGGGTTGTGTGGAAACAGCAAATTCACCATTAGAAATTCCTCACCAGTGTTTTCAGGGGCTTTGAGTCCAAATCAAGAAGGGGAAGGGGCAGGGTCAGCATGCTGGTGTGTCTGCTGCTCTCCTCGGTGCATTCCAGGCAGAGCAAGGACTCCATCATCCGGATTGTGTACAGGGCCTGCAGCCTCTCTGCCTGCAAGAGACGGAGGGCACAGGAAGGAAGGGCCAAAGCCATAGACTCTGCAGTCAGGCCGACGCCCAGAGCCACCACCCAGAACTTCCAGAAATGTCAGGCACTGTGCTCTTGGCTCTACTCATGAAGGTGTAAGGTAATAATAGTACTAATATTATGGAATGGTGGTAAGCATTTTATGTGCATTTTCTCTTTTAATCGTATCTACACATCACACTAATTATGGCTGGTAAGTCACGTGAGCAGCACCTTGACCATCTGAGTTCTCCAGTCCGGCCTTACCAGGTCCCCATCAGGGATCTGGTCCCTGATCAGGTTCCAGACTGTGAGGTAGAGCTCGGCGGCATCGCACTGGACGAACACTGGCCAAAGAGAAGAGAGACAGCCCAGTGAGGGGGTCGCCAGGGCCCCTCCTCACGCCTGGTGCCCCAGTTGCCACATGCACACAAGTTCTCATCATGCTTTCTTTCCTGGCCTTTCCCGCTTTTCAGGCTAAGTTTTCCACAAGATGTTAGGTGCTAACAATGAAAAATAAGCTTGCTATTGAGTTTTGAGAACTCCCCATAGAACTTAAAATCCAGTCCACTGAGTCACACAAGTTTGCTGTCCTCTGACTTGGCCCCCAGCCCTGCTGGCCACCCCTGGGGACTCAGTCAGATAAAATGAACTGTCAAGAGCTCATTCTTTCCTATGTCTGTGCCAAGCTAGTAGTCTGACTAGATTCCTATGGCCACCTTCTCTGGGCCTTTCCATATTTTCTTTACCTAGGAGAACAAGGGAAAGGATCACATCTCAGTGGCAGAGGGTGCTGGTAAGAAAAGGCAGGAATAAAGCAATGAATTCTACAGATATAAGTAGATTTGAGGCTAAATATGTGTTGTACAGATATAAACAAATTTGTGTTATTCAAAGGAAATGTTGGAAGATAAAATGAAAACCACATGAGGGATATTTTACAAAAAGAAAGTTGTCTGCAAAAATGCAGAGACATCACAAGAAAAGGTAGTTATTGTAAATGTACTAAATATTCATATCGGTGATCTCCACACCATTTTATTTCCATCATGACACTTGTCACAATTTGTATTTCATGTTTTTGGTGTTTAATTTGTTTTGTTTTGGTTTAGTTTTCTTTTGTCCTGTCTCTCCTCCAAAATGTAATAAGCTCCATGGAGACAAAGATTCTATCAGTCTTACTCTCTTATCTACAATACCAGCACAATACCTGGCACACAACAGGTGAACATTATGCATTAGTTGAATGGATGTATTAATCCATATTCTAAGGAAACAACCCTAAAACTTAAACAGGACAGTAGCAGGGTTGAACTGATGCTGTCTCCAGGGCTTTATTTTCAGAAGGCTGTCTGCCACAGAACCGACCCTGGACACAGAGGAAGGGGGCCAACTTGCCACATGAGGGCAGTTTGCTTCATCTGACCAAGCCAGAGCCAAGATTCTGGTTCATCTAAAAAATACAGGAATACAACTTCTGGGAAGATGGCGGCATGAGCAGGGCGGCAGAAATCTCCTCCTAAAACTATATATATCTATGAAAATACAGCAAATACAATTATTCAGAGAGACCAGAATACACAGGAAAGCACACAGCGCACAGCTACACCTGAGAGGACAAGGCACCCCGCAAGGTGGGTAAGATACGGAGCCGCGACCCGGCGGGACCCGAGCACTCCCCCACCCCTGCTCATCGGCAGGAAGAGAGGATTCAGAGCCGAGAGGGAGTGGAAGTACAGGCCCGCGAAATAACCAGCCCTGGTGATCTGTGTGGGGAGTGCTGACACACATTGCGCACTGCAGCGGAGATTGGAGAGACAGAGGGGCAGGGTCAGAGCGGGGAACGCACCAGGGTGCCTGCAGCAGGCTCTCAGGAAGGAAAGAAAGAAAGAAAAAACAAAGAGCGTGCACTTTTTTCAGCGGTCTTAAAGAGACAGGAGCCCAGTGGAGGACCGGATCACCTCGGCACACTCAGCCCAGCAGGCTGGGAGTCTTGGGGAGTTTCAGACCCCTTAGCTGGCGACTGGGAAAGGGTGGCCGCACTTAGACTTCCCACAGAGATCAACAGCCTCCGATTCGTTCCCACCCCGGCCACAGCTATAAAGGGCCCTGCTGAGCAGCGCGGCCACGGCTGCAGAATAGTGGAGCAACAGCGCCACCTACAGCATCCCCACAGAATCTACTCCTGGTGGGCAGGTTTTTTTGTTTGTTTTGTTTTGTTTTGTTTTTTGTTTTTGTTTTGTTTTGTTTTTGTTTTGTTTTGTTTTTCTTCTCTTTCTTTTTCCTTTTCTTTTCTTTCTTATTTTTTTCTTCTTAAAGTCTTAAAGAGCACAGCTGACATACGTGACAACTTGTCACTACCAGCAACCACTTCTATAGCCATGAAAAGACAGAGGAATATGGTCCAGATTAAGATCAACCAGACAACCCCAGACAGGGAGCCTGAAGGGATGGAAATGCACAATCTTCCTGAAAAAGAATTCAGAATAAAAGTCATAACCATGCTGATGGATCTACAGAGAAAAGTGCAAGAGCTGAGGGAGGAATTGAGGAAAGTGGAGAAAGACAATGCAGAAATCAGACAAGCAATTCGACGGGCTTAACAGCAAACTGGATGAGATGCAAGAGACTGTTAATGGAATAGAAATCAGAGAACGGGAATAAAGAGAAGTTGAGGCAGATAGAGATAAAAGGATTTCTAGGAATGATAGAATATTAAGATAACTGTGTGACCAATCCAAACGGAACACTATTGGCATTATAGGAGTACCAGAGGAAGAAGAGAGAGAAAAATGGATAGAAAGTGTCTTTGAAGAAATAATTGCTGAAAACTTTCCCATACTGGGGAAGGAAATAGTCTCACACTCCATGGAAGCCCACAGATCTCCCAACACAAGGGAACCAAGGAAGACAACACCAAGACACATAATAATTAAAAGGGCAAAGAACAAAGATAAGGACAGAGTATTAAAGGCAGCTGGAGAGAGAAAAAAGATCACCTACAAAGGAAAACCCATCAGACTATCATCAGACTTCTCAACAGAAACCTTACAGGCCAGAAGAGAATGGCATGATATATTTAACGTAATGAAACAGAAGGACCTTGAACCAAGAATATTCTATACAGCACGATTATGATTTAAATATGACAGAGGGATTAAACAATATCCAGAGAAGCAAAAGTTGAGAGAGTTTGCCTCTCCTATACCACCACTACAGGATATCTTAAATGGACTGCTCTAGAGGAAAGCACCCCTAAGGCTAAAAAGATGTCACCAGAGAAAATAAAATCATAGCAAAGAAAGCAGATCATCCAAATACCAACTAAAGGCAAAGAATAAAACACTTAGTATTTAAAGAATGTAGGAGGAATAATAAGAAGGGAGAGAAATAAAGCAACATCAGACGGTGTTTACAATAACTTAACAAGAAAGTTAAGTTATATTGTTAGATAGTAAAGAAGCAACCCTTGAACCTTTGGTACCCACGAATCTAAAGCCAGCAATGGCAATAAAGTACATACCTATTGATAACCACCCTAAATGTAAATGGACTGAATGCAACAATCAAAAGACACAGAGTAACAGAGTGGATAAAAAAGCAACACCCATCTATATGCTGCTTACAAGAGATGCACCTCAAACCCAAAGATATACACACACTAAAGGTGAAGGGATAGAAAAAGATATTTCATGCAAACAACAAGGAGAAAAAAGCAGGTGTTGCAGTACTTGTATCAGACAAAATAGACTTCAAAACGAAGAGAGCAGCAACAGATAAAGAAGGACATTACATAATGATAAAGGGGTCAGTCCAACAAGAAGATGTAACCATTATAAATATAAAACCACCCAACACAGGAGCATCAGCATATGTGAAACAAATACTAACAGAATTGAAGGAGGAAATAGAAAGTAATGCATTCATTTTAGGAGACTTCAACACACCACTCACACCAAAGGACAGATCAACCAGACAGAGAATAAGTAAAGACACAGAAGCACTGAACAACACACTAGAACAGATGGACCTAACGGACATCTACAGAACTCTGCACCCAAAAGCAGCATGATACACATTCTTCTCAAGTGCACATGGAACACTTTCCAGAATAGACCACATACTAGGCCACAAAAAGAACCTCAGTAAATTCAAAAATATTGAAATCCTACCAACCAACTTCTCAGATCACAAAGGCATAAAACTAGAAATAAATTAGAGAAAGAAATCAAAAAGGCTCACAAATACATGGAAACTTAACAACATTCCCCTAATTAATCAAAGGGTTAATGACCAAATCAAAACAGAAATCAAAGAATATATGGAGACTAATGACAACAACAACACAAAGCTACAACTTTTGTGGGACGCAGCAAAGGCAGTTCTAAGAGGAAAGTATATTGCAATCCAGGCCTATTTAAAGAAGGAAGAACATTCCCAAATGAACAGTCTAAAGACACAATTACTGAAAGTGTAAACAGAAGAACAAATGAGGCCCTATGTCACCAGAAGGAGGGACATAATAAAGATCAGAGAAGAAATAAATAAAATTGAGAACGATAAAACAATAGAAAAAATCAATGAAACCAAGAGCTGGTTCTTTGAAAAAATAAACAAAATAGATAACCCCCAGCCAGACTCATTAAGAGAAAAAGACAATCTACACACATAAACAGAATCAGAAATGAGAAAGGAAAAATAATGACGAACCCCACAGAAATACAAAGAATTATAAGACAATATTATGAGAATTTATATGCTAACAAGCTGGAAAACCTAGAAGAAATGGACAACTTCTTAGAAAAACACAACCTTCCAAGACTGACCCAGCAAGAAACAGAAAAACTAAACAGACCAATCACCAGCAACAAAATTGAATTGGTAATCAAAAAACTACCCAAGAACAAAACCCCTGGACCTGATGGATTCACCTCTGAATTCTATCAGACATATAGAGAAGAAATAACACCCATTCTCCTTAAAGTTTTTCAAAAAATAGAAGAGGAGGGAATACTTCCAAACTCATTCTATGAAGCCAGCATCACTCTAATACCAAAACCGGGCAAAGACCTCACCAAAAAAGAAAATTACAGACCAATATCCCTGATGAACATAGATACCAAAATACTCAACAAAATATTAGCAAACCGAATTCAAAAATACATCAAGAGGATCATACACCATGATCAAGTGGGATTCATCTCAGGGATGCAAGGATGGTACAACATTCGAAAATCCATCAACATCATCCACCACATCAACAAAAAGAAGAACAAAAACCACATGATCATCTCTATAGATGCTGAAAAAGTATTTGACAAAATTCAGCATCCATTCATGATTAAATCTCTCAACAAAATGGGTATAGAGGGCAAGTACCTCAACATCATAAAAGTCATATATGACAAACACACAGCTAACATCATACTTAACAGCGAGAAGCTGAAAGCTTTCATCTAAGATCAGGAACAAGACAGGGATGCCCACTCTCTCCACTGTTATTCAACATAGTACTGGAGGTCCTAGCCACGGCAAGCTGACAAAACAAAGAAATACAAGGCATCCAGATTGGTAAAGAAGAAGTCAAATTGTCACTATTTGCAGATGACATGATACTGTTTATAAAAAACCCTAAAGACTCCACTCCAAAACTACTAGAACTAATATCTGAATTCAGCAAAGTTGCAGGATACAAAATTAACACACAGAAATCTGTTGCTTTCCTATACACTAATGATGAACTAACAGAAAGAGAAATCAGAAAAACAATTCCATGCACAATTGCATCGAAAAGAATAAAATACCTAGGAATAAACCTAACCAAGGAAGTGAAAGACCTGTACTCTGAAAACTACAAGACACTCCTAGGAGAAATTAAAGAGGACACTAACAAATGGAAATGCATCCCATGCTCTTGGCTAGGAAGAATAAATATTGTCAAAATGGCTATACTACCTAAAGCAATCTACAGATTCAATGCAATCCCTATCAAACTACCAACAGCTTTCTTCAATGAACTGGAACAAAGAATTCTAAAATTCATATGGAACCACAAAAGACCCCAAATAGCCAAAGCAATCCTGAGAAGGAGGAATCAAACAGTGGGAATTATGCTCCCTGACTTCAAACTCTACTACAAAGCCACAGTAATCAAGACAATTTGGTACTGACACAAAAAAAGACCCATAGACCAGTGGAACAGAATAGAAAATCCAAACATTAACCCAAACATATACAGTAAATTAATATTTGATAAAAGATTACGATTGGTAGACATAGGGTGGGGGGACACGGGGGGGACTGTACAGCTCAAAGAAGACAAGTAGTGATTCTCATCTCACTACACTGATGGACAGTGACTGTGGTGGGGTTGGTGAGGGAGACCTGATGAAGGGGGTAGTTTAATCATCACAATATTGCTCATGTAATTGTAGGTTAATGATACTAAAATAAAATAAATTGTAAAAAAAAATATTTGATAAAAGATCCTTGGATATACAATGGGGACATGACAGCCTCTTCAGCAGCTGGTGTTGGAAAAACTGGACACCTACATGTAAGAGAATAAAACTGGACTACTGTCTAGCCTCATACACTAAGGTAAACTCAAGGTGGATCAACGACCTGAATATAAGTCATGAAACCATAAAACTCTTAGAAAAAAACATAGGCAAAAATCTCTTGGACATAAACATGAGCGACTTTTTCATGAACATATCTCCCCGGGCAAGGGAAACAAAAGCAAAAATGAGCAAGTGGGACTATATCAAGCTGAAAAGCTTCTGTACAGCAAAGGACACCATCAGTAGAACAAAAAGACATCCTACAGTATGGGAGAATATATCCATATAATCATAATTCAAAGACGAGTAAGAAAAATTCTCTAAGGTATACAAACTGCTATGAAAAACTGAAGGAAGGTGAGAATACAACTAGAATGATAGAGTAAAGTCTCTGTAAATCTACTCCTCTGTAAAAGTGATGAGAATCATGGCAAAATTGTCAAAACCAATTTTTCAGAACTCCAGAAATTAACCAAAAATTTACAAAAATCTTAGGAATGTTTAATCAAGAAAAACTAAAACCTAGGTAAGAAGAGCAGGGTTGGAGACTTTTTCCACTTGGCCTAGTCCCACTTCCTTCTCCCAGCTCTGTGATAACCCTGAAAAGCAGAAACCACAGGTGGCAGATGAGGACTGGAATGCCTCACAGGGTCCCGTCCCAAGAGCACTTTCATCAGTTTCCTGCAGCTACTGTGGGAAAGCCTCACTGGAAGAAGGTTGTCATTATTCGCCCAGACTCAGAGCTTAGAGCCTTGCCCTCAGGGCATCTGCGGGAAACAATCAATGATGATTGATGCTGCAGTCACCTAAGGCTGCAGTACAACTCAGGGCAAAAAAAAGAGCCTTCCAAGACTTAAAAGGAGGATCTGGGGAATGAGATGCCCACGGGGACTTTTAACGGCTCTCACACAGTCCTGCTGACCTGAGAGGACCCCGACCTCTCAAATCTGGCTGACTCTGAGTCCCTGTGCAAGCAAGAAATGAAGGCTGAAAGCGTCATATACTGCCCCAAAAGACACACAGAGCCCCTCAGGAAAGAACAGAAGATGTACTGGTTCAAGACATTTAAAGGAACTTCTGACCAATCATTAGGTAGCACTGACTTGACCGAATGGAAACTTCAGTGGCTACACATTACAAGCAATACAGACTTTACAGAATTATCCCAGGATAGTCACTGGACAAACAGCAAGAAGAACAAGAGCACGCACCCCATTGTAAAGGTTTCTGACTTCCACCATTGTGGGGGGTCCCCGATTTCAACTGTTGTCACATCATATTATTTTAAAATTTTAGTTTTTAACAAAAAATTACAAGGCACACAATGAAACAGAAAAGTATGGCCCATACACAGGGTAACAGCATCAGTAAAAACTGTCACTGAGAAGCCTCAGACATTAGTCTTACTAGACAGAGACTTTAGTTGTTATAATATTGTAGGTCCAGGGGGAGGAAATCCAGGGGCAAAATACCTCTAAAAACTGAAATCAGTCAAAGGGAGAAATAAAGTTTAAAACCCATTTTTTGCTTACAAACTGCAATCCAGGGCCATCTCTCTCCTCTGCTCCTGAAGAACCAAGCAAGCAAGCAAGCAAGCAAGCAAGCCCCTCCCTTTAAACTCAGTTTCAGACACACCCTTGGTTGCCCAGGTAATTATCCATTGACGTGGAGATGAACTTCTCTCCAACCCTGAGGATATGCAAATGCACTAAAGCCAGGCGAGATACTCTGGAAATGTTACAATTTTCCCACAGGCCACCCCTCCAGAAATCTCGCCTTACAATCTACTCGTTCCCTTTTTTCTGCAATGGTCCCTGGGCGAGAAAACTGGAGCATTGTGACCAGACTAATGATGTAACAATAGCAACAGCAATAGAATCACGACAATCCTCAAGCCGGAGGATTCAGCGAGGTTCAAAGTCTTATGCAGATTAAGTCCGCAGCTCCTCCATTCCACAGGCAGGTAGTAGCTGAGGGTTCAGAGCAATCATCATGCGGCAGCTGCAGCCACGGGGGGTGCATTCAGGCCACAAGGACTGTAGGAGAAAATAACCTTAAGGGCGATAAGATACATGCTTTAATGACACCAGCATGGGCAAATCTTGTCCATCAGGTAGGATACATGCAAGAAACTGGTCCTGTGACACAGCGGCAGGAATGGGATCTTGTCCTGGGCTACTATACCAGACTCTCATCCCCCTCCCTGTGGGAGTTACAGGTGGGTCGATATACAGGGCTACGGGAGGTACATGCACTGGCCATAAAGATAGAACGATACTTCCCCATAAGATGCTCTTACCTCCTGGATGTTTTGGGTACAGTACCGTGACCTTGGGGATCATTCAGCTGTTAATCAAGGAATACATAGGAGGCCTGCTTCCAGGCCTTTCTCCCAAGGTGCCAGAGGGCCAGCCATCGTAAGTTCATGTGTCAAAATGTGGTGCACCTGGGCCAATGTGTCTGCTTAATCATTCCCTAGGGATGCCAAAAGCAAACGACCAGGTCCATTCAACAGTGCCTCCAGGCCTTAATGCAGTGGGGCTGGCAGCAGGATGTTGCTCTGCTGGCCATATCCTGGCTTCACTAGCTCTTCTTTGGTTTGGATGTACAGTTGTATAGGAGGCAGCAGGTGTGTGAGCACATCCACAGGGCTCAGAGCTCCTTTACGTGGCTTCTCATTCAAATGCCACAGCACCATCCATAGGTGAACTGCCCAACCCCGTAGACTACTGGTGTCCAACTTCAGGCCAGATTTCAACAAACTGTTGTACCTCTCTATCATGCCTTCTCCGGTAGGGTTATGTGGTACATGAAATTTCCACTTTATTCCTAATTGCTGCACCCATTCTTGTAATGCATGTCCAGTAAAATCGGTGCCTTGATCACTCTCAATCACCTGCGGCCAGCCATAGGCTGCAAAGAGACGCTTCAGGCCCCTCTTGGTGGCTTGTTGATCTGCACGACATGCAGGAAAAGTAACCAATAGTCCAGTAGCCGTATCCACACAAGTCATGGCATACCGATATCCTGATATGGGCAGAAGTCCAATATAGCCTATTTGCCACCTGACAAGGGATATCGGCCCCCTCACTATTGCCCCATGTTGCTGTGGGACTCGGTATAAGTCCCTCTGAGAGCACATAAGGCACTCCTTCTGGGCTCTGCTGACTTCTTCAAAGGTCAACGGCAAGCCCCACCGACAGGCTACAGCCCACATTGTCTTTTGCCCCGTGTGCAACAAACACTGGTGTAGCCATTGGGCCCCATCAGAGGCAGGCTTTCCTTCCAGCCAGAGCACCTGGGCCAATGTGTTGGCTTCATCATTCCCTGGGGATGCCAAAGGCAAATGGCCAGTCACATGATATACGGTAACAGTCTTAGTCTGACCAGAGGCCCATAGGTCTTGCCACAACTCCTGACTCAAAGTGGCCGGTGACCAACCATCCAGTTGGCATGGCACCATGTCGGTAGCCACAGGGTCAAGCCCCGATAGACGGCCCAGCTGTCAGTGCAGACAACTATGAGGGAAGGTGCCTGGGTGATCACGAGCCATACTACCCACAGCTCAGCCCATTGGCTGCTCTTCCCCTCTCCATCCTCCATCCATATTGTCTCAGTCTTAGGATGGAAAGCCACAGCCCTCCACTTTGGGGTCTGCCCATGACTGGAGCCGTCTGTGTACCAAGGATCTTCAGGTCTAAGGGCTTTTCCCTCCTGATAAGGAGTCTCAGCTACCAAGGGCTGAAAAGAAACTTCTTCCTGCTCTCCACTAGTATAGGTCACTGGCCCCAATAAGCACTGGAGGTCTCCACTTAAGGGGCTAGTAGAGAGGGAGCTGTGCTGCTGTAAATATGAGCCCCATTTGGCCAGCATAGGTGTCTGTGCCATGCCACTCCGTGGCATTTGGATCCAGTTTCACACCCACCCCACAATGGGATAGGTGGTTATTATCTTGGTCGGAGCTGTTCCGGCGATGGGCTCCGTAGCCAGAAAGACATGGTACATAGCAGCCAGTTGCTTCTCTATCAAGGTGTACCGGACCTCTGCTCCTTTCCATAGTTGTGACCAGAATCCAATAGGTTGGCGTGTCCATTCAAGCTGCTGCCAAAGACCCCACCCATAACCATCTTTGGTTACATGAGCATCTAGTTCACAGGGCCTTAATGAGTCCATTACATTCAAGGCCTATAAAGCCTTGACTGCCCGCTTGGCAGCAGTAAAAGCAGCTGCACATGTCTCATCCCAGTCCCACCTGATGCCCTTTCATACCAACCAGTATAAGGGCTTCATAATTTGTGCCAAGTATGGAATAAACACTCTCCAGTAGCCCCAAATACCCCAAAACTCTTGTAATACTGCCACAGTGGTAGGGGTGGGGAAAGCCTGGACCTTGTCTATGACTGCTTCAGGAACAACTTTAGTTTTACCCGACCAGACAACCCCCAAGAATTTCACAGACAAACCGGGTCCCTGAACCTTGGTGCTGTTCACAGCCCATCCTTTCTCCTGTAGATGTTGCAACAGTCTAGGAACTGCCCCTTCTAAATCTGAAAGAGAATCAGATGTGAGCATAATATCATCAATGTAGTGATACAACTGCACTATTTGTGGTTTCTTCCATGTGGCCAAGTCCTGGGCTACAAGTCCATGACAGATGGTGGGACTGTGGAGGTATCCCTGTGGAAGGACAGTGAATGTCCACTGCCAGCCTTCCTACGTGAAGGCAAACTGTTCCTGACTTTCCTGTGCTATGTCAATAGAGAAGAAAGCATTAGCAAGGTCTACTACATAATGATACGTTCCCAGCTCATGGCTGAGGGTGTCCAGAATGTCTGCTATAGGGGAGAAAGCAGCGTGCAAAGGAGGTGTGACTTTATTCAATTCCCTGTAGTCTACAGTCATACGCCAGGAGCCGTCTGGCTTTCTGGCCGCACTGGGGAATTAAAAGGACTATGAGTGAGCTTTATGATGCCCACCCTTTCCAACTTGTGTAGAGTTTTCTCCAATTTCCTTGTGCTCCCCAGGCAATTTATACTGCTTAATATTTGTCACCTGCCAAGGTACAGGCAGAGCTACAGATGGGTGCTTGGCATGTCCCCTCAGAACTGCCTTTACCACACATACTCTCAGTCTGAACTCACCTGCACTGGACTGTAATCATAGGCCCTGCAGGATATCTACCCCCAAAGGGATTTGGGCTTTCTTCACTCTAACTGCCTTACCCCCATAGCCATCTATCACAGCAGGGGTCCCGGAAAAACACTCAGGGTTGCCATGAATCAAAGAACACTCAGCTCGTGTGTCCACCAGCACCAGGACACATTGTACATTCACAGGGGACCAATGAATTGCTAATTCTACATGTAGCCTCTGGTCCCCATCATGTCACCCAAGGTGGGGACTTTGCCCCCCCCCCCGCAATCGAACCGCGATGCCCAATCATCCTGTGGGGGTGAGGGCCCAGGGGAATCCTGAGTACTGTCTCCCATGAAGTTTTGCAGGGACACAGGCCGGACGTGAGGCCTTGACTCTGGTTTCCATGTCCTGCACCTCAGCTGTTGGAACTGCTGCTCTGGCTTTAATCGGTGCCACAGTTCTAACAATATTCTTTTGGGCCGCCCATCAAGTTTTTCATTCACTACCCAGGCCTTTATTCAAATCAACCCACATCTGGGTCCTCGAGACCTTCACAGGGCCTTTTGCACCTCTCCTTTCAGTCATGGCGTGACTTCTCTCCATGCCCTTATTGTTTCAACCTCCCCCAGACCTGCTAAAGTATGAGTAGCCCCCCTTACGGGTAGACCTGGGTGGGGGGCAAGAGTATTCACTAGGGACCCAAAGAGAGATGGGGGAGCTGTATGCAGCACCAGGTTTCTCATTCCTGTAGTGAACCCCTCCTCATCAGGGCCCTGGGGGTCCATGTTATAGATGATGTTTTTCACGCCCAATTCCCGCAGTACCTGTTGGAGCTCTGCATACGTTTACCAACGACTGGGAAAATGTGGTAAATCACCTGATTAGGCCAAACTATCCTGATGGCAGCTGTCAGCCATTCCAGGAGTGTCTGCTTCCCTGAGGTGTGATGGGCATTTTGCAACCTCTGCTGGAGGGAAGGGCGAGTCATCAGGGAAGCCATTCTACTCATCTCAGTACCCGACACAACAATGTTTTCCACCCCCATATCCCAGAGACGTAAAAGCCATGTAGGCAGAGATTCCGATGGCCTCTGCCTATGCGGGACGCTCATGACCCCAGCTCATCCTGGGTGCAGGGGCGGAGCATGGGGAGCTCCACAACCTGGGGCGGGGGCGGCTCCTCCCCCTGAGGAGCCCCGGTTGTTTCGTTTTTATTTTCTTAATTACAGCTGGGCGGGCCTTTAAAACAGGAGAAGATGGTGCCTCCTGCCGCGGCCTGGGGAGCAGATCCGCCCATGGCCCCGCCTCCGCCTCGCCTCCCTCCGGCTCCTCCACCATTTCTGGGGCTGAAGGCTTTACCCTCTCCTCCCCCTCCCCCAGGGCCTCCTGCAACGCGGCTTTCCCTGCCGTCTCCCCCTCGCCGCTGCTATGGAATCTTCTAGGAGCGTGACCTGCCTTTTCAGTAACTGTCTCTCTTCTTCACAGCACCTCATAGGGTATCGCCCAGCTCCTCCAAGCGATGAAGTGTGTCCCAGCTAAGTCCCTTTCTCTCCTCACTAACCCTCTCAATAATCCTCTCTTTCTCCTGTATAACATTTTCCACTATCTTGATGAAAAGAGAACCTACAGTGCCAGCTGCTACACGACCCCCTAAGGTCCCCAAGCAGTCTTGCAACTCAGGGAGGGCAAATTCTGCAGCTTCCGGTGTTCCCACCCCCACCCCTCTAAGAGGTACTTTACCCTAGACCAGTTCCCCACCAGGGGTTCTCAACTTGGAAGCCCCACAGCTGGGGGGATAATAACAGGTGTAGCAGCTCCCTCTGCCGCTGCCTCCACTGGGGCCTCCCCGCCATCCACAGGAGCAGCCCTCCCAAAGCTCGCACCCATCATGACAGATTTTGGGTTCAGAGGCACCCTGCCGACTGCCACCAGATGTAAGTCCAGGGACAGGAAATCCCGGGAAAAAATAACTCTAAAAACCAAAATCAGTCAAAGGGAGAAATAAAGTTTAAAACCCGATTATTGCTTACAAACTGCAGTCCAGGGTCATGTCTCTCCTGTGCTCCTGGAGAAGCAAGCAAGCAAACCAGCCCCTCACCTTAAACTCTCAGGTTCAGACACACCCTTGGTTGCCCAGGTAATTATCCACTGACGTGGAGATGAACTTCTCTCCACCCCTGAGGAGACGCAAATGCACTAAAGCCAGGTGAGATACTCTGGAAATGTTACAATTTTACCCACAAATATGCTCATGAAAGCCATGTCAAAATAACTAAAGTATGAAAGCAATGTCTCACCAAATAAGGAGTATCAATAAGGAGAAAAACAATTATTTTAAAGGACCAAATAGAAATTCTCATTCTGAAGAAATGAAGAGTTCTCTAGTTAACAGCAGATTTGAGCTGACAGAAGAAAGAATCATAAACTTGAAAATATGTCCATTGAGATTATACAGTCTGAAGTATGAAGGGAAATATGGAAGAGGAAAAATGAACAGAGCATCCAATGAGTTTAGTGATGAATTCTACCAAATATTTATGAAAGGAATTCTCAAAAATCTCTTCATAAGATAGAAGTAGAGGGGAATACTTCCTAACTCATTCTATAAGGTCAACATTTTTCTTTTTATTAATTTATTTATTTTATTTTGCTATCATTAATGTACAATTGCATGAACATTATGGTTACTAGACTCCCCCAATTATCAAGTCCCCACCACATACCCCATTATGGTCACTGTCCATCAGCGTAGTGAGATGCTATAGAGTCACCACTTGTCTTCTCTGTCCTATACTGCCTTCCCTGTGCCTACATTATACATGCTAATCGTAATGCACCTTTTTCCCCCATAATCCCTTCCTTCCCACCCATCTTCCCCAGTCTCTTTCCCTTTGGTAACTGTTAGTCCATTCATGGGTTCTGTGAGTCTGCTACTGTTTTGTTCCTTTAGTTTTTTCTTTGTTCTTTTACTACACAGATGACTAAAATCATTTGATACTTGTCTTTCTCCCCCTGGCTTATTTCACTGAGCATAATACCCTCTAGCTCCATCCATGTTGTTACAAATGATAGGATTTGTTTTCTTCTTATGGCTGAATAATATTCCATTGGGTATATGTACCACATCTTCTTTATTCATTCATCTACTAATGGACATTTAGGTTGTTTCCATTTCTTGGCTATTGTAAATAGTGCTGCAATCAACATAGGGGTGCATATGTCTTTTTCAAACTGGGCTGCTGCATTCTTAGGGTAAATTCCTAGGAGTGGGATTCCTGGGTCAAATGGGATTTCTATTTTGAGTTTTTTGAGGAACCTCCGTATTGCTTTCCACAATGGTTGAACTAGTTTACATTCCCACCAGCAGTGTAGGAGGGTTCCCTTTTCTCCACATCCTCACCAACATTTGTTGTTGTTTGTCTTTTGGATGGTGGCCATCCTCACTGGTGTGAGGTGATATCTCATTGTGGTTTTAATTTGCATTTCTCTGATGATTAGCGATGTGAAGCATCTTTTCATGTGCCTGTTGGCCATCTGAATTTCTTCTTTGGAGAAGTGTCTGCTCAGATCCTCTGCCCATTTTTTAATTGGATTATTTGCTTTTTGTTTGTTGAGGTGCGTGAGCTCTTTCTATAATTTGGATGTCAACCCCTTATTGGATATGTCATTTATGAATACATTCCCCCATATCGTAGGATGTCTTTTTGTTCTACTGATGGTGTCCTTTGTTGTACAGAAGCTTTTCAGCTTCATATAGTCCCACTTGTTCATTTCTGCAGGTCAGAGGCAGGGGGAGCTGACATTGAGGGCTCCACTTTCATGATCCAATCGCTTCCCAAAGGCCTTATCTCCTAATATCTCCTAATACC
The DNA here is from genome assembly GCA_029783875.1 of Phataginus tricuspis. Lineage (NCBI taxonomy): Eukaryota > Metazoa > Chordata > Mammalia > Pholidota > Manidae > Phataginus > Phataginus tricuspis. The sequence goes on from JAQQAC010003801.1 coordinate 121,699, forward strand.
ATCACCTTGGGTGTTACATTCCAACATATGAATTTTGAGGGGACACAACCATCCAGATTTTAGCACCAGAAATCCTCAATAAGACAAAAGCTTACTTCTCATCAGAAACTGTAGAGAACAGAAGGTGATAGGATGACATATTCAAAGTGCTGGGGGGAAAAGCCGTCAACCAAGAATTCTATATCCAACAAAACTCCTCTTCAAAAATGAAGAAGAAATTTAGTCATTCTGAAATAAGTGAAAACTGAGAACTGAGGTGATTCATCACTAAAACCTTGCCCTATAAGAAATGCTAAAGAAAGTCCTTCCAGCTGAAATGAAACTAGATGGTAACTACATGGTAACTTGAATCCACATGAAATAAAAAGCAATGGGATGGAGAGTGACATCACCAAGATGGCAGAGTAAGAGACCCCAGCCTCTGAGTCCCCACAAAAATCAACAATTAGACAGCTATCCATGAATGCAAATTGCTCTGGGAGAGCTCATGAGTCACTCAAGAAACTAGAGCAACACAGTGGAAAAAACTGAGAATAACCACACAAAAAGGGTAGGAAGAACAGCTTTGTTTTGCCTGCATTGTCCCATCCTACAGGTCAGCACTGCTCAGTGCCAAGAGGGAACCTCCAGCTGAAAAGAGTCCCCTCCACAGCAAAAGAAGAGCAGGATGAGAGCCCAGCTTCCCTACCCTTTCAGGATACTGCATAGAGGACCCACTTTGGCCCCACGCCACCTAGCGGCCAGGAAGCTGAGATCCTACAGGGCTAGGGAGACAAGGAAGAGGGGAATGGGTAGCAGCAGCATCTGTGAAGCAGGTGCAACCACAGGTCCCAGTGAGCTGCTCCAAGGACCCCCAGCAGCTTGGCCACTGAAGAAAGCGGTGTCCAGCACAGCCACCAGAGACTCTCTCACCATGGAGGATGTTGCCCCACAGATTATCACATTTGCAGACACCAATATTTGAGTCCCTCCCCACTACCTTCCCCAACTCCCACCACAGCCTGGGATCCACCATGGCAGCCCTGGCCTCTCCAGCTGCACACAATAAGGAGCCCGCCTAGACCCTCAGGAATGTCTCCACCCCCTCACACCCTCATGGTCAGCCCCCGCCACTGTGCACCTGCACCCACCAGCCTAAACCTTGTCACCACCCTCCACTGCCACAAGTGCACCTGAGGCAGAGCCCTGCAGCCACCTGAATGCTTAGCAGCTGAAGCCTCCCAGAAGCCTTTGGGCCTGGTTCCAAGCCTGCACCACTGGGATGACCTGCAGCTAACTTCTGCGGCTGTGCACCTGCATACTGCTGGCCTGACTCTCAGCACCGACCTCCATTGCCCTGCACATGACTAGGGTGAGATCTTGCAGCCCCAGGAGGGCACTATGACAAGCAGGTCCACACAGCTGCTTGTGGGTATGGACTGGTCCCAGCTGCTGTCTGCCCTCTACCACTTGGGCAGCTAGCCTCTGCACATTCCCATCCTGATTCTATCACCAGCCTCCTCTGTAACATATGTATCCACGGTGATACCCCACAACCACAGAAGTACACACTAATAGCAAAGGCCCTCACAGCTGCTCATGTACCCACAGTGGGCCCAGCTCCTGCAGCTGGCCACAACACTCAGCACTATGTGTGTGTGCCACCATCCCCTTCCACTGTGCAGGCACTTGTCACTGGTTCCCACAGCCAAGCATGTGCACATAGCCCTGACTCCTAGCAACAGGGTCTGGAGGCAGCACCAAGGACCCCCAAGAGCCCATGCTGCTACTTAAGACCCCCCTCCACAGCTCTCTGCAGAGACCACACAGTTATTAAGGTCACAGACTCCAGCAGCCTGTACCAACGAGACATTACACCCCCCATATTCAGAGCTGTCACACACCCCATACTTGGCACCCCACAGTTGACCTGGATCACAGCATGTTTCAGCTGCAGGTGAAAGTCTTCCCTTAGCAAAATCAGTGCCTAAACTCTGGAAGAAGTGACCATTTCTTCAAATGTACAGACACCTGTGGAAGGCTACTGGGATCACAAAGAACCAAGGGAACATGACAACACCAAAGAAGCAGAGTAAACTTCCAGTAACTGATCCCCAAGAAATGGAGATACACAAATTGCCTGGAAAATATTTCAAAATATTGTCATAGAGATGCCTGTAGAGATACCAGAGGATATAAATAATCAAATAAATGAGGAAAATAATACAAGAAAAACAGGAGTTCAACAAAAAAATAGAAAACATTAAAAAGAACCAAATTTTGAAACTAAAGAATACAATTAGCTGAAAAATTAAACAGGGAGCTTCAACAGCAGACTGGACCAAGCAGAAGAGAGGATAGTGAGCCAGAAGACAGACCATTTGAAATTATCCAGTCAGAGGAACAAAACTGTTGAAAAATAATGAAGAAAGCCTATGGGACACCATTAGGAGAAACAATCCACAAATTAATGGAATTCCAGAGAAGACAGGAGAAGAGAGCAGAAACTTACTTAAAGAAATAATAGCTGAGACTTCTCAAACCTGTGGAAAGATTTAGACATGGAATTTCATGAAGTTAATAGGTCCCCAAAGACATTCAACTCAACTAGATATTATCCAAGACACTACATAATAAAATTGTCAAAAATCAAAGAAAAACGATAATGCTGGCGAGGATGCGGAGAAAGGTGAACGCTCCTACACTGCTGGTGGGAATGTAAGCTAGTTCAACCATTGTGGAAAGCAATATGGAGATTCCTCTAAAAACTAAAAATAGAAATACCATTTGACCCGGGAATCCCACTCCTTGGAATTTACCCAAAGAATACAATTTCTCAGATTTAAAAAGACATATACACTCCTACCTATGTTTATCGCAGCACTATTTACAATAGCCAAGATATGGAAGCAACCTAAGTGTCCATCAGTAGATGAATGGATAAAGAAGAGGTGGTACATATACACAATGGAATACTATTCAGCCATAAGAAAGAAACAAACCCTACCATTTGCAACAACATGAATGGAGCTGGAGGATATTATGCTCAGTGAAATAAGCCAGGTGGAGAAAGACAAGTGCCAAATGGTTTCCCTCATTTGTGGAGTATAACAACACAGCAAAATTGAAGGAACAAAATAGCAGCAGACTCACAGACTCCAAGGGACTAGTGGTTACCAAAGGGGAGGGGTGCGGGAAGGTGGGTGGGGAAAGAGGGAGATGGGGATTGAGGGGTATTATGTTTAGTACACATGGTGTGGGGGATCACAGGGAAAACAGTGTAGCACAGAGAAGGCAAACAGTGAATCTGTGGCATCTTACTACACTGATGGACAGTGACTGCATTGGGGTATGGGTGGGAGCTTGATAAGTGGGTGAATGTAGTAACCACATTGTTTTTTCATGTGAAACCTTCATAAGAATGTATATCAATAATACCTTAATAAAAAAATTTTTAATAAAAGAAAAACAGGATCTTAAAAGAAGTAAGAAAGGAAACATCACTTACAAGGGGCTCCCATAACTGAATTTCTCAGCACGAACCTGACAGACTAGGAGAAAGTGGGATAATACAGTCAAAGTGATGAAAGAAAAAAACTGTCGATCAAGAAAATTTTATCCAGCAAGGCTGATCCTCAAGAGTGAAGGACAGATAAAGACTTTCCAAGACAAATGAATGATAAGGGATTTCATCTCCACTAGACCTGCTTTACAAGAAATGCTGAAAGTTCTTCAGACTGAAATGGAAGGACAATAACTGTAACCAGGAAAGAGTGAATCCACAATTTTAAAGCTTCCCACAAAGAAAATCCAAGGCCCAGGTGGCTAAATTGTACCAAACATTTTAAGGATGTTTGTGAAAAAGTATCCCTTCAGAAACTTTTCCAAAAATTGAAGATGGAAGACTTCCTGACTCATTCTTTGAGGCCTACATTATTCTAAATACCAAAAACAATGACATCACAAGAAAACAGACCAATAACCCTTATTAATATAGATATATAAATCCTTAACAAAATACTACCAAACTGAGACCAACAGCATATAAAAAGGATCACACACAATGACTGACTGGATGCACAGTTGGCTGAACACCAAAAAAAATCAATGTAACACAACACATTAATAAGGGACAAAAACCACATAATCGTCTCAACTGATGCAGAAAAGCACTTGACAAAACTCTACACTCTTTCCTAATAAAAACACTCAGCAAAATAGGAACAGAATGTAACTTTGTCAACCTGATAAAGTCCATCTATGAAAAAAGTTGACATCACACTTACTCATCAAACTCTCAATGCTTTTCCTTAAGATCAGAAACAAGTCAAGGATATCTGTTCTTGCCACTTTTATTCAACAGCATACTGCAGGTTCTAGGCAGGGAAATTAGGCAAGAAAGGAAAGAAAAGGCATCCAGACTGTAAAGGAAGAATTAAAACTCTCTCTATTTGCAGATGACATGATCTTATATATAGAAAATTCTAAGGAATCTACCAAAAACTATTAGAATTAATAAATTAGTTCAGTAAGGTTGTGGGTACTAGATCCATATACAAAAACCAAATGTATTTTGTACATTAGCAAAGAACAATTCAAAAATGTAATTAAGAAAAGAATTCCATTTACAATAGCATCAAAAAAATACTTAGGGATAAATTTAGCAAAGAAGTACAAGACATTGAAATTACAAACCATTTTTTGAGAGAAATTAAAGACCCAAATAAGTGGAAGGCATTCCATGTTTACAGTTCTAAAGACTTAATATTGTTAAGATGGCAATACTTCTCAAACCGATCCACAGGCCCGATGCAATCCCTACCAAAATCCCAGCTGGTCGTTTGCAGAAATTGACAAGGTGATCCTAAAATTTGTATGAAAATGCAAGGAATCCCACATAGCCAAAACACTAATGAAAAAGAACAAAATTGAAAGAGTCACACTTTCCAATTTCAAAACTTACTACAAAACTACAATAATCAAGACAGTGTGGTACTAGCATAAGGATAGACTAAACATCAAGGAAACAGAACTAGAGTCCAGAAATAAACACCTATTTTTATAGTCAATTGATTTTTGACAAAAATACCAAAACAATTCAATGAGGAAAGAGTAGTCTTTTCAGCAAATGGTATTGGAACAGCTGGATGTCCACATGCAAAAGAAATTGGATCCCTACCTCACACAGTTCACAAAAATTAAGCTCAAAATGAAATGAAAATTTAGATGAAGAGCTAAAAGTATAAAACCCAGAAGAAAGCAAAGAAGAATGGTAAGTGACTGCTAATGGGTGTGGGGTTTCTTTCCAGGGTGATGAGAGTGTTCTAAAATTAGATTGTGATGGTATACAACTCTGTGGATATACTAAAAACCTCTGAATTGTATGTTTTTAAATGGGTGGATTTTATATTTGACATATTTCTCAAAAAAGCCTGTTTTTTTTAACTAAACTATTTATGAGCTTTCTTTTATAAAACACAGTTTCTCCTCATTAGTCTTTTACTCTGTTTTCCTGGGATTCTTTACCTACAACAGTATCAGCTTTGAGGAGACTCTTAGGCTTATTTACTCTACTGAAAGGCAGAAAAAGAATGAGTGCGATAGTAGTATGTGCATAAATAATACCAATTTTTTGGCTGTGAAATGTGGGCTCTGAAATACTCCATATCTACACAGATGCTTCCAGTACTAGAGGTCCACAGTCTACCTAACTTCTTTCTTGTTTACTCACTGACCATTAGTCCCTCTTTGTCCCATCCTTCCCTCTTTCTCTCAAGCTCCCATCCCCTTTAGAGCACTAGTCCAGGAGCCAGGGCTAGAAGGACTATCTTACTTGGTATTTTGTATTTCTGGAGACAGTAGGCAAGCTCAATGGGCCGCACAGCTTTCTGACGGCTGTCCTGCATCTTCTCCAGCAGCAAGAGCAGCTGGAAGGGAACACTTCTCCTCTGCTCTGCTGCTCCCCTTGGCACTGTTATCCTGCCAAATAAAAACAGCCATGAACCTCCTTATCTCATGGTTCTCAATGCTAGGTGCATACTGAAATCACTTGGAGGAACTGCCAAAAATCTCCATGTCCAGGCCCCTCTGCAGACTAACTAAATCAGAGTTTCTGGGAGTGGGATCCAGTTATCAGAATTAAGTTTCCCAGACGATTTAAATGTACAAAGTTGAGAACCACCATATTAGCAAATCAGCTACAGAGAATACTCTCTCTAGGGGGGATCAGCACAAGGGCTGCCTCACTCCTCCCCTAACCCTACCCAACAACCACCCTAAAATGAAGGGCATATGCAGTAGTTTCTGGGCCCACAGCCGAACAGACAAGCACTCCAAACTGAAAAGGCAAACACTGATCTAGGTCCCGGGAAGCAAGGGCAGCATGAAGGGATGTCAGTGTATTTTAGCAGTGATTTATTTAATTACAGGCATATCTCAACTTCCCATGCCAATGGAAGGGAAAAGGAAAAAGCGCAGGGCAGAAAAGAATTCATGATAAGGTCTATATGTGTGTGTGTGTGTGTTGTGAAAATTAATGAAGGGAATCCGGAGGCCCGCAGGGGGCGATCTCACACCCCAACGCTTGTGTCCGTTGCAGACCCCACGTGAAGAAAAAAGCCTTGCAAGACAATCTTGCTGTACTCCCCAGGGCAGGAGGAAGGTTTCTGCCTCCCCCACAGCAACAGCCCAGCCAATGAGAGACGCACAATTCAGCCCATGAGAAGCCATGACATTTGGAACCCCCAGTCCATTCCAATGAACTTTGTGCTAGAACAGCTCTCCCAACTCGGACCCTTCCTCTGTAAGAGCCTCCTCTCCTTTGTCAGGATTTGCTTATGGTTTTGCTGTAGCTTCCATGTCCTGAATCAGAGTTCTCTGCTATTCCTGAATAAACCCTTTTTTTTGGGTAAAATAACTTTTATTTTTAAGGTTAACAGTGTGCATACATAAACTGTGTGTGTGTGTGTGTTTGAGAAAAATGAATAGAAAGGCTCAAGAACCTACCCACTGATTCATTCCTCCTTTCAAACTGGTCTAATCCCAACTTCTTTTTAACCAAATTAGTGGCTGTCAACCCTGGCTACACTTCAATATCACATAGGGAATCTTTTAAAAAGTACCAATGCCAAGACTAACTGAAATGGAATATATGGGAGTGGGACCAGGCATTTATATTTTGTAAAACTTCTTAAGGGATTATAACGTGTCGTATAAATTGTGCAGAACAAGATCTTTTCTCTGGCAATTTTTGAAAGACATCTAAAAGTCCAAGTCACTGTGACAAACTGGATATTTGAAAACATAAAATAATATACAGGTTTACCAGCCTGAATAATATCCTTACCTCTTCAATATCTTGGTGAATCCCACATTCATAATCAATACCTGAATCAAAGAGTTAAGGCAGCAAGTCTCTCCAATATTATGTAAACCAACAGGGCCTATGAAGAGGAAGAAAAATACTGAGAGCAAGGCCTCACTAAGGGATTCAACAAAAATCAAACTTTTTTAGAATCTACTAAAGACATGAAATCCTGTAAAGCCCCCTCGGAGGTACAGGGCATCCCCTAAGGAGCTTGCAAACAAACTGGACAGGAGGCAGAACCACAGACCTCTGAAAAGCGAAAAAGCAGTAAGTCTTCACAGTCCACAGGAAGCGAGCGTTGCCATAAGAAGGTGCACTACCCATTGTCAAATGAGGGGACGTCAGTGTATTTTAGCAGTGATTTATTTAATTGTCTCACTGTCAACTACTCATTTTGAAATGATACCAGCAACTGTTGTGACAGCCAAGGGAAAACAACATAGCCGGCATGACTGGAGAGACAACTTCATCCCGTCCAGACTGGTCCTCTCAGAGCTAAGGCAGCACAAGCACCTTTGGAGCTCAGGGTGACCTACCAGCTAGTCTGTTCTGGACTCCAGCGGAAAGGCCCCTGGCGGTCCCTATCAGAAACCCAAAGAAAGCTCTGGGAAGGATCTGCTAATTAAACTCACTTTGAGAGGCTGGAAGCCAGAAGGAACTTATGAAGATATGAGAAAACCCAAAGATAGCATATCTGTGACCCACTGGCAACCAGCCTGTCCTTTCCCAACCCAACCCAACCATGGGCTCAGCAGGCCCCACAAAGTGAGTATTCTAAGAAGGAGGGAGTGCCACTCCTCTCAGGAGTTCCTGGGCAGAAGGCTTTGGTGCACATAAGATAGCACATGAAAGGTGAAGACCCAGGGGAAGCAGGTGATCACAAGCTTCTGCTCCTGCAGAAACACCTTGCCTCTGGACATACTGGCACACAGGTCTGACAGCAAGGCCAGGACCTAACGCTGAGTGCTGCGATACGCCAATCACTGGTTTAAAGCAGCTTCCTCAAATTATCTCATTTTTCTCCTCCCAACAAGTCTGTTTGCTCAGAACTATTCCCATCTTACAGATGCAAAAATGGAGGTGCAAGAAAGCAGGAGTCATTAACCACAAAGCTCTATGGCTCTGGAGCAGAGTGGCTGAGCAAAGCGTTTCCATGCAGCAAAATGAGAAGAGGAAGGTGTAGTGACCCTGAGGGCAGCCCCAGATGCTGGGGCGCTCCGCCAGCCGCTCCCGCTTCTTCTTCATGGTGCTGGTCTCCTGCATCTCAGTGGGCGCTGCTGAGAAATGCCAAGACTCAGCCAGGGCGACAAGCAGTTATCTTCAGGACCCCAAACACCTCGCCCATCAGTGGTCACTCTCAAGTCCCCAGACCGCCGGCTGGCTGCCTGTCTTCAGGATTGCAAAACCTCCGTCCAGGAAGAGCTCGCACGAGCCAGCCTTGTGGGACTGCTGTGGAAACACATGGCAGAGAGGCAAGGATCAGAGGAAGGGGAGGGCACATTCATGTAGTCAGCTCTGATTCCGGAGTCTTGGAGGGAGATAAATGTTTGGCTCCTAAAGCTCTGGGGCTAGAAATGAGCATGTAACCCAGACACCCCACCCTGCATCCCACACATTTCCAGTTTCTCTTCACCAGGGTGAACTGCCACATCCTCTTCCTCCCAAGTTCTCTATCCTGGCAGACAGCAGTACAGTCACCAAGAGGTCCAGACCAGAAAACGGTGTCTCTTTGCTCCTCTCTCCCAGGCCCAAATGATTGCTAAGGACTGGCAGTTATGCTGTCTAAAAGCCGCTCGCAAGCACTGTCCTAGGTGTCCGTACCCTTGACCTCCTGGGAAGCCTGTCCTGGCCCCTCAGGCAGGCCCTGGTGTCGTCTATGCTCCGGTGGGATTTGTACTCAGAGCTATTCAAATAAGCAGTTCATTATATTCCAATGTGGGAAACAGCTATCTCTCCACTTGCAGTGGATGATGAGGCCCCACTCAGATTCCTGCCACAGGATGGGCCCCCTCCCCCAGGGGGTATGAAAGCCTTAGGGCCTTGCCTCAAGGTAAAATAGCTCTGAAGGTCATCCAGCCCAAGCTTGAGGTCTCTGCTGCAACCTTTGGCAGGTCAGCTCCCCCCTCTGCCCGTCCCTCCTTTGCTCGGCCCTCTCAGGCGGTGCTCCTGGACGTCCTCCCCACTAAGCCTCCCATACACACAGCTCGAGTATCAGCATCTGACTGCAGATACTAAACCCTGAGGGCCTGGAAGGCAGGGACTGTGTATTTCCAACTGCTTCCACTACACCTTGCACAGTGCACACTGGGCATTCAATAAATAATCGCTGAATGGATGAAGGAAGGAGGAGTTATATGGAACAAAAACTTGTCTTCAAATATCTAAAAGGATATCACGTGGAGAGACATAATTAGATTTCTTGTCCTTGGGGCCTGGTGGGGGCATCAATGTACCTAAAGTACAGAAACATGAGGAAGAAACTACAAAGAAACAGATACCATTTCAAAATAAACAGGAACTTCCTCATAGCCTGTAAGCCAGCCCAGCAGCAGTAATTTGTCCCTCATGTAGGTGTTTAAGCAGAGGCTGGGCCAGCCACTGAAGGAAGGAGCTGGGGGGTGGGGAGGGCTTTCATTTTCAAACCTGATGCCTATGATTTTTCCATCTAGACACTCATTTTAATTCAACCAGAAGCATTCAAATGTGTCCCACTGAACTATGCATTCTGGAGAATTGCCATGGGGCAGTTGGAAGGAGAAAACACTGCTGTTCCAGAGAGAACAGTCCCCCTACACACACAAACAAGGGGTGGGGAGAATATATATATTCAAATAAATATATACGTATTTGAGATTTTTGTTACGCTTTTTGATATTGCTATTTTTGAAGTAATGGTGACTTATGAAGGAAATTTGCAAAATGCAGAAATGTATAATGAAGAAAAGATAAATTACTCATAAACCCAGGACCTGAGCATAATCACTTGGTATGTATCTTCTCAATCTTCTTTGCTATGCATTTTTGATACAGTTAACATTATACTGCTTTTCCCATTTCCCATTATAAGAAGATTTTCCCAAGTCATTACAAGCTCTTTAAAAATATTTTTTGATGGTGGATATAGCAATAAAAAATTGTGGAATATTCTGGGTTTTTTTTTTCAATTTTTTGCATTCATAAAAAATTTTATAGGGAACATTTTTAGGCATAAAACTTTTCTCTACCTATTTGATTTTTCCTCATGGAAACCAAAGGTCCATGGACAACACAAAATTGTAGCTATAAATGAGGTTACATCAACCACATTATACAAATTCCCCTAGTTGTTTATTCCTTCCTCACAACCCAGACCTCAGTGGCCTGTGAATTCTCCCCAGGCATGTTTTTGAATCCCAGAAGAAATCTATCATGTGTTTTGGAGCAAGTTCACAACCACTGTCCCCTGCCACTGCCTGCCACAGTGTCCACTGGGTGTCTGCAAGGTGCTGCCCAACACAGTGGTCACTGCTACAAGGTTCCTTGTATCTCCAAGTAGGGTCTCGATGTGAAAGTGGGGAATGTACCAGCTCCTCCCATGACCTGTGCCTTTTGGTTTCAGTGAGTTCTTTCTGAAAGGGCTTCAGTCTCCAGTGCTGTCCCTGGTCTAAGCTTGGGAACATAAACATACTGCCTTCTCTACACAGCTCATCTCTCCACTTGGGGGCACAGAGGAAAGATTCCTCAATCATTCCCAGTCCATGTGCAAATAAACCTGCAGCCCTCTAACTTAATTTGACCATCGATATGACTAGCCACTAAGTCAAGGTTTAGGAGAGATTCTTAAAGCCATAGCTACAAGGTCAAAGCACACAAAGTTTATGGTTCTTAATATAAATTGCTAAATGTCTTGCACCAGTTTATACTCTGACCAGTGGGATGTGAGAGTCCCAGAAAGACTCAGTGGCCAAATGAAGTAACCTAAATTCATTGATGTTTACAAGTACACGTTTCATGGAAAAAGGTTGGTCTGGAACTGAGTTTATTGAAGAGGAAAGGGTATGACTTAAAGTAAGGGGCATCTTAAAACTGGACAGCTACATGCAAGAGAATGAAACTGGATCATTGTCTAACCCCATACACAAAAGTAAATTCAGAATGGATCAAAGACCTGAATATAAGTCATGAAACCAGAAAATTCTTAGAAGAAAACATAGGCAAAAATCTCTTGGATATAAACATGAGCAATTTTTTCCTGAAAGCATCTCTTCACGCAAGGGAAACAAACAAATGGGACAACATTAGGTTTAAAAGCTTCTGTACAGCAAAGGACACCATCAGCAGAACAAAAAGGCATCCTACAGTGTGGGAGAATAAATTTGTAAATGACTTATCTGACAAGAGGTTAACATCCAAAATATATAAAGCACTCACACACCTCAACACCCAAAAATCAAATAACTCAATTAAAAATATGAACAGAAGGGAGATTCTTAAGATGCTGGCATGAGTAGGGTGGTGGAAATCTCCACCCAAAACCATATATATCTTGAAAATACAGCAAATACAACTATTGCTAAAAGAGAGACCAGAAGATACAGTACACCAGCCAGGCTACATCTACATGTGCGAGAACTCAGCATCTCACGAAAATGGTAAGATACAAAGCCGTGACCCGGCGGGACCCGAGCACTCCCCCCACCCCAGGTCACTGGCGGGAGGAAAAGAATCCAAGCGGGGAGGGAGTGGAAGCACAGGACTGCTAAATAACCAGCCCTGGTGATCTGCCCCAGGAGCACAAACACACATTGCCTGGTGCTCTGGATATTAGAGGAACGTAAAACAAAATCTGAGACTAAGACTGCGAACAGGTCTGCACAGCCAGATGCCCTGGGACAAATGAAAAGGGGGCACATTAAAAGTCGTAAAGGGACAAGGGTTTAACAGGTAGACAAAATCGTCCTGGCACAGTCAGCCCAGCAGGCTGGAAACTTTAAAGAACTTCGGTGCTCTAACCCCATGGGTGGCAACGCAGCACCAAAGCCCCTCACAGCGATAAGCAGCCTGCCATTCACTCCTCCCAGCCAGCACTGTAAGCGAACCGGCTGACCCGCCATTGCTAAGGAGCAACGAGGAAGCAGCCCCGCCCACAGCAACCACACAGAGGCTTCTCCCAGTGCATGGCTAACTGGGCCCGACCCAGAGGCTGCCCCTCCCCGCAGCCGACTGACACAGACAGGGAGACCAGCGCAGAGTCCGGAAGGCACAAAGGGGCTTTAGTCTCATGGCGAACATGCACTGCTTGCCTGCAACCCCCGCTAGTGCCTAGGCCATCCCAAGGGCCACCCTGCCCAAGGCAGATTGGGGGATTTACCTAGAGGCTGCTCCCTGTGTGCGGTTCACGAGTACAGGCAGTGTAGATGGGCAAGGCGACCAGCAAGCAGGAAGGGACTTTGATCTCCCAGCTAACACACGTGCCACTCACAGACGATCACTTCCATTGCCATGAAAAGGAAGAAGAACCTTGTTCAGTACAAAATCCCTCAAACACCAGAGAGAGGGTCTGGGGAGACTGAAATCACAAATCTTTCTGAAAAAGCAATTCAAAATAAAAGTCATACACATGCTAATGGAGCTATAGACAAACATGCAAGAGGTAAGGGATGAATTCCAGAGGGAAATAACAGAAATAAAACAAACAATGAAAGGATTTAAGAGCAGACTGGATGAGGTGCAAGAGACTGTCAGTGAAATAGATTTCAGTGAACAGGAATACAGAGAAGCTGAGGCACACAAAAATAAAAGGATCTCTAGGAATGAAAGAATATTAAGAAACATGTGAGACAAATCCAAATGGAAGAATATTTGCATTATAGGGGTACCAGAAGAAGAAGAGAGAGAAAAGGGATAGAAAGTGTCTTTGAAGAAATAATTGCTGAAAACTTCCCCAATCTGGGAAAGGAAATAGTCCCTCAGACCTTGGAAGCCCACAGATCTCCCAACACAAGGGACCCAAGGAGGACAACACCAAGACATACAATAATTAAAATGGCAAAGATAAAAGACAAGGACAGAGTATTAAAAGCAGCCAGAGAGAGAAAAAAGATCACCTACAAAGGAAAACCCATCACGCTATCATCGGACTTCTCAGCAGAAACCTTACAGGACAGAACGGAATGACATGATATATTCAACGCAATGAAACACAAGGACCTCGAATCGAGAATACTGTATCCAGCAAGATTATCATTTAAATTTGAAGGAGGAATTAAACAATTCCCAGATAAGCAAAAGTTGAGGGAATTTACCTCCCACAAACTATCTCTACAGTGTATTTTAAAGGGACTGCTCTAGATGGAAGTGCTCCAAAGGCTAAATAGATGTCATCAGACAAAATAAAACTACAGCAAAGAAACTAGACAAACCAAATACTACATAAATGCAAAATAAAATCAGCTATTCACAAAATCAGTCAAGGGAAACACAAAAGAGTACAGAATAAAAGACCTAACATATAAAGAATGGAGGAGGAAGAAAAAGAAGGGAGAGAAATAAAGAATCATCAGAGTATGTTTACAATAGCATAATGAGTTAGTTAACGTAGATGGTTAGATAGTAAAGAAGCTACCCTTGAACCTTTGGTAACCAGGAATCCAAAGCCTGCAATGGCAATAAGTACATACCTATCGATAATCACCCTAAATGTAAATGGACTGAATGCAACAATCAAAAGACACAGAGTAATAGAATGGATAAAAAAGCAAGACACATCTATATGCTGCTTACAAGAGACTCATCTCAAACCCAGAGACATACACAGACTAAAAGTGAAGGGCTGGAAAAAGATATTTCATGCAAACAATAGGGAGAAGAAAGCAGATGTTGCAGTACTTGTATCTGACAAAATAGACTTCAAAACAAAAAAAGTAACAAGAGATAAGGAAGGACATTACATAATGGTAAAAGGGTCAGTCCAACAAGAGGATATAACCATTATAAATACTGTTGCACCAAACACAGGAGAACCAACATATGTGAAACAAATACTAACAGAATTAAAGGGGGAAATAGAATGCAATGCATTCATTTTAGGAGACTTCAACATACCATTCAATCCAAAGGAAAGATCAACCAGACAGAAAATACGTAAAGACAGAGAGGCACTGAACAACACATTAGAACAGATGGACCTAATGGACATCTACAGAACTCTACACCCAAAAGCAGCAGGGTACACATTCTTCTCAAGTGCACATGGAACATTTTCAAGAATAGACCACATCCTCGGCCACAAAAAAAGCCTCAGTAAATTCAGAAAGACTGAAATTGTACCAACCAACTTCTCAGATCACAAAGGTAAAACTAGAAATAAATTGTACAAAGAAAACAAAAAGGCTCACAAACAAATGAAGGGTTAAAAACATACTCCTAAATAATCAATGGATCAATGACCAAATTAAAAGAGATCAAGCAATATATGGAGACAAATGAAAACAGCACCATGCCCCAATTTCTGGGGGACGCAATGAAGGCAGTTCTAAGAGGAAAGTATATAGCAATCCAGGCCTATTTAGAGAAGGAAGAAAATACCCAAATGAATAGTTTAAATTCACAATTATCGAAACTGGAAAAAGAGGAACAAATGAGGCCCAAAGTCAGCAGAAGGACGGACATAATAAAGATCAGAGAAGAAATAAATAAAATTGAGAACAATAAAACAATAGAAACAATTAATGAAATGAAGAGCTGGTTCCTCAAGAAAACAAACAAAATAGATAAACCCCTAGCCTAACTAATTAAGAAAAAGTGATAATCAACACACATAAATAGAGAGGAAATGAGAGAGGAAAAATCACTATGGACACCACAGAAATACAAAGAATTATGAGAGAATACTATGAAAATCTATATGCTAACAATATGGATAACCTAGAAGAAATGGGCGACTTTCTAGAAAAATACAACCTTCCAAGACTGACCAAGGAAGAAACAGAAAATCTAAACAGACCAATTACCAACAATGAAATTGAATCGGTAATCAAAAAACTACCCAAGAACAAAACCCCTGGGCCAGATAGATTCACCACTGAATTTTATCAGACATTTAGAGAAGACATACTACACATTCTCCTTAAAGTTTTCCAAAAAAAAGAGGAGAAGGGAAAACTTCCAAACTCATTCTATGAGGCCAGCATCACTCTAATACCAAAACCAGGCAAAGACCCCACCAAAAAAGAAAATTACAGACCAATAACCCTGATGAACATAGATGCAAAAATACTCAACAAAATATTAGTAAACCGAATTCAAAAATACATCGAGAGGATCATACACCATGATCAAGTGGGATTCATCCCAGGGATGTAAGGATGGTACAACATTTGAAAATCCATCAACATCATGCACCACATCAACAAAAAGAAGGACAAAAACATGATCATCTCCATAGATGCTGAAAAAGCATTTGACAAAATTCAACAGCCATTCATGATTAAAACTCCAACAAAATGGGTAGAGAGGGTAAGTACCTCAATATAATAAAGGCCATATAGGACAAATTCACAGCGAACATCATATTTAACAGCGAGAAGCTGAATGCTATACCCCTAAGACCGGGAACAAGATAGGGGTGCCCACTCTCCCCACTTTTATTCAACATAGTACTGGAGGTCCTAGCCACAGCACTCTGACAAAACAAGAAATAAAAGGCATCCAGATTGGTAAGGAAGAAGTCAAACTGTCACTGTTTGCAAATGACATGATACTGTACATGAAAAAACCCTAAAGAATCCACTCCAAACTACTAGAACTAATATCTGAATTCAGTAAAGTTGCAGGATACAAAGTTAATACACAGAAATCTGTTGCACTCCTATACGCTCACGATGAACTAGCAGACAATTTGGTACTAACACAAGAACAGACCCACAGACCAGTGAAACAGAATAGAGAGTCCAGATATTAACCCAAGCATATATGGTGAAATAATATATAATAAAGGAGTGTTGGATATACAATAGGGAAATGACAGCCTCTTCAACAGCTGGTGTTGGCAAAACTGGACAGCTACATGCAAGAGAATGAAACTGGATTACTCTCTAACCCTATACACAAAATTAAACTCAAACTGGATCAAAGACCTGAATGTAAGTCATGAAACCACAAAACTCTGAGACAAAAATATAGGCAAAAAACTCTTGGACCTAAAAATGAGCAACTTCTTCATGATCATATCTCCCCGGGCAAGGGAAACAAAAGCAAAAATGAATGAATGGGAGTATATCAAACTAAAAATCTTCTGTACAGCAAGGGATACTATCAGTAGAACAAAAAGACATCCCACAGTATGGAAGAATATATTCATAAATGACATATCCAATAATGGGTTGACAACCAAATTATATGAAGAGCTCATGTACCTCAACAAAAAAAAAGCAAATAAGCCAATTAAAAAACAGGCAGAGGAGCTGAACAGCCACTTCTCCAAAGAAGAAATTCAGATGGCCAACAGGCACATGAAAAGATGCTCCATGTCACTAATCATCAGGGAAATGCAAATGCAAATTAAAACCACAATGAGATATCACCTCACACTAGTTAGGATAGCCACCACAAACAACCATAAATGTTGGCAAGCATGTGGAGAAAGGGGAACCCTCCTGCACTGCTGGTGGGAATGTAAATTTGTACAACCATTGTGGAAAGCAGTATGGAGGTTCCTCAAAAATTTCAAAATAGAAATACCATTTGACCCAGGAATTCCACTCCTAGGAATTTACCCTAAGAATGCAGCAGCCCAGTTTCGAAAAGACAGATGCACCCCTATGTTTATTGCAGCACTATTTACAATAGCCAAGAAATGGAAGCAACCTAAGTGTCCATCAGTAGATGAATGGATAAAGAAGAAGTGGTATATATACACTATAGAATATTATTCAGCCATAAGAAGAAAACAAATCCTATCATTTGCAACAACATGGATGGAGCTACAGGGTATTATGCTCAGTGAAATAAACCAGGCAGAGAAAGACAAGTACCAATGATTTCACTAATCTGTGTAGTATAAGAACAAAGAAAAAACTGAAGGAACAAAACAGCAGCAGACTCACAGAACCCAAGAATGGACCCAACAGTTATCAAGGGAAAGGGACTGGGGAAGATGGGTGGGAAAGGAGCGATAAGGAGGGGAAAGGGCTATTACAATTAGCACACATAATGTAGCGGGGGTGGGGGAGGGGACATGGGGAAGGCAGTATAACACAGAGAAGACAAGTAGTGATTCTATAACATCCTTCTACGCTGATGGACAGTGACTGCAATGGGGTATGTGGTGCGGACTTGATAATAGGGGGAGTCTAGTAACCATAATGTTGCTCATGTAATTGTATATTAATAATAGCAAAAATTTTTTTAAAGTTTATTTAAAAAAAAGAAAAACACATAGGCAAAAAACATAGGTTATGTCTCTTGGACATAAACATGAGCAACTTCTTCATGAACATATCTCTCCGGGCAAGGGAAACAAAAGCAAAAATGAACAAGTGGAACTATATCAAACTAAAAAACTTCTGTACAGCAAAAGACACCATCAATAGAACAAGAAGGCATCCTACAGTATGGGAGAATATATTCATAAATGATATATCCGATAAACGGTTGACATCCAAAGTATATAAAGAACTCATGCACCTCAACAAACAAAAAGCAAATAATCCAATTAAAAAACAGGCAGAGGAACAGAACAGACACTTCTCCAAAGAAGAAATCCAGATGTCCAACAGGCACATGAAAAGATACTCCACATTGCTAATCATCAGAGAAATGGAAATTAAAACCACAATGAGATACCACCTCACACCAGTTAGGATGGCCACCATCCAAAAGACAAACACCAACAAATGTTGGTGAGGTTGTGGAGAAAGGGGAACCCTCCTACACTGCTGGTGGGAATGTAAATTAGTTCAACCATGGTGGAAAGCAGTATGGAGGTTCCTCATAAAACTCAAAATAGAAATACCATTTGACCCAGGAATTCCACTCCTAGGAATTTACCCTAAGAATGCAGCAGCCCAGTTTCAAAAAGACATATGCACCCCTATGTTTACTGCAGCACTATTTACAACAGCCAAGAAATGGAAGCAACCTAAGTGTCATCAGTAGATGAATGGATTAATAAGATGTGGTACATATACACAATGGAATATTATTCATCTATAAGAAGAAAACAAATCCTACCATTTGCAACAACATGGACGGAGCTAGAGGGTATTATGCTCAGTGAAATAAGCCAGGCGGAGAAAGACAAGTATCAAATGATTTCCCTCATTTGTGGAGTATAAGGACGAAGCAAAACTGAAGGAACAAAACAGCAGCAGACTCACAAACTCCAAGAAGGAAGAAGGAACCAAAAGGGGAGGGGTGGGGAAGGGCGGGTGGGGAGGGAGGGAGAAGGGGACTGAGGGGTATTATGATTAGTACACATGGTGTGGGGGGTCACGGGGAAGACAGTGTAGCACAGAGAAGACAAGTAGTGACTCTGTGGCATCTTAGTACAGTGATGGGCAGTGACTGCAGTGGGTGTGGGGGGGACTTGATAATATGGGTGAATATAGTAACCACAATGTTTTTCATGCGAAACCTTCACAAGAGTGTATATCAATGATACACTAATAAAAAATAAAAAGTTTAAAAAATTAAATTAAGTAAGGGTCACCTTGAGGCAAGCAAGTCATGTGCAGCGATCAGTGGTTGTGGGAGAAGGATAAGGGCAGAGTGTACAAAGGACTAAAGGCAGGTTTGCATGACTGAATCCAAACTAGGACTGAAATAAAAAGTAAAATTTCTAGAATTTTAATTTTTTTTATGCATCCAAATGGTTTTTTTTTGTATCATTAATACACAATCACATGAGCAACATTATGGTTACTAGACTCCCCCCATTATCAAGTCCCCCACACACACCCCATTGCAGTCACTGTCCATCAGCATGGTAAGATGCCATAGAGTCACTACTTGTCTTCTCTGTGTTGTACTGCCTTCCCTGTGCCCACCCCTCCTACATTATGTGTGCTAATTGTAATGCCCTTTATTCCCCTTATCCCTCTCTTCCCACCCACCCTCCCCAGTCCCTTTCCCTTTGGTAACTGTTATTCTATTCTTGGGTTCTGTGAGTCTGCTGCTGTTTTGTTCCTTCAGTTTTTATTTTGTTCTTATACTCCACAGATGAGTGAAATAATTTGGTACTTCTCTTTCTCTGCCTGGCTCATAGAATTTTAATTTTTATAAAAAGTAGCTTGTCAGTAGTAGTCAGGGAAATGCAAATCATAATCACATGAGATACTATTTTACAGTATTCAGTTGGCAACAATTAACTATTCTGATTGAACGAAGAGTTACAGGGAATATGGATAAACAGCATCACTTATATACTACTAGAAGAGGGGTGTACAATGGTGCAAATCGCTTGGGAAAACAATTTGGAGTCAATCTGTAAAGTCAGACATTCACTTAACTTCAACCCAAAAATTCCAAGAGAAATTCTTATACGTGTTCCCTGGAGATGTATACAAGAATGCTCATAGCAGCACTGTTTATAACTGCAAAAACATGGAAACAAGTCAAGCACCCAACCCGGGCTACAGAAGAATAGGTGCAGAAGCTATAATCAATTTATACAATAAAATGATATTCATCAGTTGCATATCAGGGAACTATAGCACGTGTCAAAATTTGATGAATCATAGAAACAAAATGTAGAGTCAAAAAAGCAGTTCTCAGAAGATGATATATATTATTTCTTTTTGTAGATTCAAACTCAAAGAAAATGGTACATTAGGTTGTCCACGCATCAATATGTGTGTGCGACAAAGCCTTTCTGTATAGATATGAAAATCACAAAGATCAGGCAATCACCTCTGATGGGGAGGCAATGGGACAAGACAAATGGGGAGCTTATTGCTAGTCATGTTCCAGGGTGTAGATGAGGGGGTTTCAGAAGTGTTTGTTTTACTATGAATAATTAAGAAATTAACGGGAACTTGGAGTCAAGCCTAATGGTCTGAGGAAAACAGACGTGGTCTAACATTGGCTGAGGGAACCATCCTTCAAAGGACAGGGTTTCCACCACTGACAACAAACCCGAGTTACAATTACTTTGTGGGTACTTCCCAACAGCACCCAGTTTCCACTGACTGTGATGAGAAGTCCTTAAAGGCAGATGTGCCATCACAAAGCTCTTACTGTAGTGTCTTTTAGTGGAGAAAAGCAGAAGCCAAACAAAGTTTGGGTATATAGGCACTGCCCCCTAGTAGAGTATATGAAGACATCCAGGGAGAAATGATCCAGAAGAATGAGCCAGCAGTGTACCAAGTAAATAAAAATGAGCACATGCTAAACAACAAACAATAAAAGGCATAATATGAAAGCCCTGAGTCACATGGAAAGATCAGGCATTCCCACCCATGGTCAGGGCACTTAATGAAAGTGGTACTATATCCACATGCATTCTAAAAGTTCTTTGAAGACTTAAATTTTTCAGATGAAGTAGGAAAGCCCCAAAGTGTGGTTTTAACATCACTATTGAGCCAAGATCTCTTCCTTGGCTTCAACTCCGGCCCTCAGCCTTTGTAGGTCCAAATAACAAAATGTCCACTTTAATGGCATTTCTGGTGTCTCTGCGCTTGTGCATGACCAAGTGGTCACTCTGGGTTACCACCATGTGTGATCAGTATAACATAAAAGCGGTCACTTGAATTAATTTGTAAGATCTGAATTTGCAGTGCAAACATTCCACACATAATTTAGGATAGGAAATCTCATGCACATTTTTTTAAATTTTTTATTAAGATATTACTGATATACACTCTTACGAAGGTTTCACATGGAAAAACAATGTGGTGACTACTTTTACCCATATTATCAAGTCCCCACCCATACCCCAATGCAGTCACTGTCCATCAGTGCAGTAAGATGCCACAGATTCACTGTTTGCCTTCTCTGTGCTACACTGTTTTCCCCATGACCCCTCACACCATGTGTACTAAACATAATATCCCTCAATCCCCTTCTGCCATCCTCCCCACCCGCCCTCCCACACCCCTCCCCTTTGGTAACCACTGGTCCCTTCTCGGAGTCTCTGAGTCTGCTGCTGTTTTGTTCCTTCAATTTTGCTGCGTTGTTATACTCCACAAATGAGGGAAATCATTTGGTACTTGTCTTTCTCCGCCTGGATTATTTCACTGAGCATAATATCCTCCAGCTCCATTCATATTGTTGCAAATGGTAGTATTTGTTTCTTTCTTATGGCTGAACAGTATTCCATTGTGTATATGTACCACCTCTTCTTTATCCATTCATCTAATGATGGACCCTCAGGTTGCTTCCATACCTTGGCTATTGTAAACATAGGGGTGCATATGTTTTTTTGAATCTCAGAAGTTGTATCCTTTGGGTAAATTCCAAGGCGTGGGATTCCCGGGTCAAATGGTATTTCTATTTTTAGTTTCTTGAGGAACCTCCATATTGCTTTCCACAATGGTTGAACTAGCTTACATTCCCACCAGCAGTGTAGGAGGGTTCCCCTTTCTCCACATCCTCGTCAGCATTTGTTGTTCTTAGTCTTTTGGATGGTGGCCATCCTTACTGGTGTGAGGTGATATCTCATTGTGGCTTTAATTTGCATTTCTCTGATGATTAGTGATGTGGAGCATCTTTTCATGTGCCTGTTGGCCACCTGAATTTCTTCTTTGGAGAATTGTTTCTTTGTATCCTCTGCCCATTTTTTAATTGGGTTATTTGATTTTTGGGTGCTGAGGTGTGTGAGTTCTTTATATATTTTGGATGTTAAGCCCTTGTCGGATATGTCATTTACAAATATATTCCCATACTGTAGGAGGCCTTTTGGTTCTGTTGATGGTGTCCTTTGCCATATAGAAGCTTTTTAGTTTGATGTAGTCCCATGTTCATTTCTGCTTTTGTTTCCCTTGCTGGAGGAGATGCTTTCAGGTAGAAGTTGCTCATGCTTATATTCAGATTTTTGCCTATGTTGTCTTCTAAGAGTTTTATGGTTTCATGACTTATATTTAGGTGTTTGATCCATTTGGAGTTTACTTTGTGTATGGGGTTAAACAATAATCCAGTTTCATTCTCTTGCATGTAGCTATCCACTTTTGCCAACATCAGCTGTTGAAGAGGCTATCATTTCCCCATTGTATGTCCATGGCTCCTTTATCATATATTAATTGATCGTATATGCTTAGGTTTATATCAGGGCTCTCTAGTCTGTTCCATTGGTCTACAGGTCTGTTCTTGTCCCGGTACCAAATTGTCTTGATTACTGTGGCTTTGTAGTAGAGCTTTAAGTTGGAGAGCGTAATCCTCCCAGCTTTATTCTTCCTTCTCAGGATTGCTTTGGCTATTCGGGGTCTTTTGTGGTTCCATATGAATTTTAGAATGATTTGCTATAGTTCATTGAAGAATGCTGCTGGTAATTTGACAGGAATTGCATTAAAACTGTAGATTGCTTTAGGCAGGATGGCCATTTTGACAATACTAATTCTTCCTAACCATGAGCACGGGATGTGTTTCCATTTATTGGTATCTTCTTTTATTTCTCTCATGAGTGTCTTCTCGTTTTCAGAGTATAGGTCTTTCACTTCCTTGGTTAGATTTATTCGTAGGTATTTTATTCTTTTTGATGCAGTTGTGAATGGAATTGTTTTCCTGATTTTTCTTTCTGCTAGCTCATTGTTAGTATATAGGAATGCCACAGATTTCTGCATATTAATTTTGTATCCTGCAACTTTGCTGAATTCAGATATTAGTTCTAGTAGTTTTGGAGTGGACTCTTTAGGGTCCTTTATGTGCAATATCGTGTCATCTGCAAACAGGGACAGTTTAACTTCTTCCTTACCAATGTGGATGCCTTTTCTTTCTTTGTGTTGTCTGACTGCTGTGGCTAGGACCTCCAGCACTATGTTGAATAAAATTGGGGAGAGTGGGCATCCTTGTCTTGCTCCCGATCTTAAAGGAAAAACTTTCAACTTCTCACTGTTAAGTATAATGTTGGCTGTGTGTTTGTCATATATGGCCTTTATTATGTTGAGGTACTTGCCCTCTACACCCATTTTGTTGAGAGTTTTTATCATGAATGGGTGTTGAATTTTGTCAAATGCTTTTTCAGCATCTATGGAGATCATCACCTGGTTTTTGTCCTTCTTTTTGTTGATGTGGTGGATGATGTTGATGGATTTTCGAATGTTGAACCATCCTTGCATCCATGGAATAAATGCTACTTGATCATGATGGATGATCCTTTTGATGTACTTTTGAATTCAGTTTGCTAATATTTTGTTGAGTATTTTTGCATCTATGTTCATCAGGGATATTGGTCTGTAATTTTCTTTTTTTGTCGTGTCTTTGCCTGGTTTTGGTATTAGAGTGATGCTGACCTCATAGAATGAGTTTGGAAGTATTCCCTCTTTCTCTATTCTTTGGAAAACTTTAAGGAGGATGGGTATTAGGTCTTCGCTAAATGTTCGATAAAATTCAGTGGTAAAGTTGTCTGGTCCAGGGATTTGGTCTTAGGTAATTTTTTGATTACCAATTCAATTTCGTTGCTGGTAATCTGTTCAGATTTTCTGTTTCTTTCTGGGTCCACCTTGGAAGGTTGTATTTTTCTAGTAAGCTGTCCATTTCTTCATGGTTATCCAGTTTGTTTGCATATAATTTTTCACAGTATTCTCATAATCCTTTGTATATCTGTGGTGTCCACAGTGATTTTTCCTTTCTCATTTCTGATTCTGTTTATTCTGTTTATGTGTGTAGACTCTCTTTTTTTCTTGATAAGTCTGGCTAGGGGGTTGTCTAGTTCATTTATTTTCTCAAAGAACCAGCTCCTGCTTTCATTGATTCTTTCTATTGTTTTGTTCTTCTCAATTATTTCTGCCCTAATCTTTATTATGTCCCTCCTTCTACTGACTTTGGGCCTCATTTGTTCTTCTTTTTCTTGTTTTGTTAACTGTGAGTTTAGACTGCTCATATGGGATTGTTCTTCTTTCCTGGTGGGCCTGTATTCCAGTATACTTTCCTCTTGGCACGGCCTTTGCTGCATCCCATAGATTTTGCGGTGTTGAATTATTGTTGTCATTTGTCTCCATATGCTTGATCTTTATTTATTTGGTCATTGGTCCATTGGTTATTTAGGAACATTCTCGTGCACCTTTTATGCTGAGACATAAAAGCGTATTTTTACCAAAAAAGTAAGTTGTTGCAATAATTAACGATTTGGGCTGTTAGGCTTATGTACAAAGCTATTACTTTAAAATCTAAAAAAAAGGAAAAGAAATTGAAAATTAGTATATATATTACAAGAATAAATCTGCTAAATAGTTTATGAAGAATATTATATATTTTGGGGTCTTACAGCTACTTATTTTTATTTATTTATTATTATTTTGGAAGTTAAATAAGATACATGTATTACTTAGGGGTCAAAAAAAGAAATCAAATGAAAATTTTAAATACATTTGAACAAATGATGGTGGAAATAAGATATGTGAAACTTGCAGGATGTTTGCTGAAGTCATAGTTATAAGGAATCTTATGGCCTTAGTGCATATATTTTTTTTTCAATTAACATGTTTCCATTCACACAACAAATAAGCAACAGGGACTATATTCAGAATCTATATTCAAAGCCAGGGTGTCCAGATCTTTACATGCTTATTTTTTCCACTGCTTTGTGCTTTTTCTGGACGGTGGAGATGGGTGTGTAGAATATTATGCTGTTCTGTTCTATTGATGCTTTCTCTTCTCCTGCCACCCTCTTACCTTGATTCACTGCAGCTCCCTCTACTTGATCATGATTTGCTGGGCTCAGGTTTAGTTCTTTTTGTTTGTTTTTTGTTGTTTTCTATTTTTATTCATAGGTTTAGTATTCTTATTTCACAAGTTTCCCATGTAATTTAGTGTATTACAAGCTTAATTCGTTTAACACCTCCCTTTTTTTATTATTTTGGTATCATTAATATAAAATCACATAAGCAACATTGTGGTTACTAGATTCCCCCCCCATTATCAAGTCCCCACCACATGCCCCATTACAGTCACTGTCCATCAGCGTAGTAAGATGCTATAGAGTCACTACTTGTCTTCTCTGTGCTATACTATCTTCCCCGTGCCCCCGCTACATTATGTGTGCTAATCGTAATGCCCCTTATTCCCCTTGTCCCTCCCTTCCCACTCACCCTAACCAGTCCCTTTCCCTTTGGTAACTGTTATTCCATTCTTGGGTTCTGTGAGTCTGCTGCTGTTTTGTTCCTTCAGTTTTTGCTTTGTTCTTATGCTCCACAGATTAGTGAAATCATTTGATACTTGTCTTTTTCTGCCTGGCTTATTTCACTGAGCACAATACCCTCTAGCTCCATCCATGTTGTTGCAAATGGTAGGATTTGTTCTCTTCTTATTGATGAATAATATTCCATTGTGTATATGTACCACATCTTCTTTATCCATTCCTCTACTGATGGACACTTAGGTTGCTTCCATTTCTTGGCTATTGTAAATAGTGCTGTGATAAACATAGGGATGCATATGTCTTTTTGAGACTGGGATTCTACATTTTAGGGTAAATTCCTAGGAGTGGAATTCCTGGATCAAATGATATTTCTATTTTAAGTTTTTTGAGGAACCTCCATACTGCTTTCCACAATGGTTGAACTAGCTTACATTCCCACCAGCAGTGTAGGAGGGTTCCCCTTTCTCCGCATCCTTGCCAGAATTTGTTATTCCTATTCTTTTCTATGTTGGCCATCCTAACTGGCATGAGGTGATATCTCATTGTGGTTTTAATTTGCATTTCCCTGATAATTAGTGATGTGGAGCATCTTTTCATGTGCCTGTTGGCCATCTGAATTTCTTCTTTGGAGAAGTGTCTGTTCATATCCTCCGCTCATTTTTTTACTGGGTTATTAGCTTTTTGGGTGTTGAGGTGTGTGAATTCTTTATATATTTTGGATGTTAACCACTTGTCGGATATGTCATTTACAAATATATTCTCCCATACTGTAGGATGCTTTTTGTTCCACTGATGGTGTCCTTTGCTGTACAGAACCTTTTTAGTTGATGTAGTCCAATTTGTTCATTTTTCGTTTTGTTTCCCTTTCCCACGGAGATGCATTCAGGAAAAAGTTGCTCATGTTTATATTCAAGAGATTTTTACCTATGTTTTCTTCTAAGAGAATTAACATGTAATTTTAAACAAGAATTCATCTAGTAGATAGATTTAACATCTTCTAAGGGAGCTTTTGTAGTAAATGGGGTTCTTATTCCAAGACCTAAAAAGACTAATGAATTTGGGATGAGAAGAAGTGTTAGACTGTTATTTTCTTAATTATTCTACAAAATATGAAGGAAAGGTGAACATCTGAATATTGGGGAGAACTAAATATATAAATGGCCTACATTAATAAATTCATTTTAAATGGCTCAGAAATGGCCTCCTTTTTTTTTAATATATATTTATTTTCAAGAGTCATTAAACAGTTTTTCCTTTTATGAGGCTCAGCCTAGGAGAATTAAGCTGACAGAGAAATGATAGCAGCTGATTCCATGAGCAAGGACTAGGATTTGGGGACCACACTGAAGGACACAGTACAACGGAGCCAGCCCCAGTTTCCCAGAGGCTTTGTTCTGCAACACCGCAAAAGTACTCACTCAGCCAATGGCATTAAAGCCCAGTGGGGTGTGTCACCTGGGAAAGCAGGCAGGCCAAATCCCAAGGGGCCTCTTCAGAGCTGATGGGAGACAGGAGGCCAGTAGGTGGGGCTACAAGGGCAAGGGAAGCAGCACTCAGACATCGAACAAAGACAGGGGAAGGTGGAGGGGGCAGAGAACATGCAGTGAGCTGAGCAGGCACCTGACACAGAAAAAAGGATGATTATATTCCAAGGGAGGTGAATTTCCAAACTCAACCATTGACCAAAAAACTGCTCCCAGCAGAAGATTCCAGGGCAGTCCAAACTACTCTGTATGATACCATAATGGTGGGTACCTACACCAGTTCAACCCCAAAGAATGTACACCACCAACACTGAACTCTATCGTAGAAAGCGATGATTGGATATTGGATATTGGATATTGGATGATTGGATATTGGATATTGGATCCTATGGTTCCAGATTAATAATAGCTGTGTGTGGCGGAGGAATGGGGTATGTAGGAAATCTCTATACCTTTTCCTCAATTTTGATGTGAACCTAGAATTGCTCTAAAAAATTGAGGGCTGAGGACTTCCGGGAATATGGCGACGTGAACAGACCAGCAGAAAAATTCCTCCCAACATTATATTTATTCACGAAAATACAGCAAATACAACTATCCCTAAAAGACAGACTAGAATACACAGGAAAGTGCACAGCGTACAGCTACACCAGTGAGAACTTGGCAGCCGGTGAGGCGGACGGGATACGGAGCGGCGACCCGGTGGGACCGAGCGCTCTCCCCCCCCC